>ML677359.1:6264231-6507856 GCA_007922305.1 Dermatemys mawii
TGGATTCTTCCACTGCATGCATCCGACGAAGTGGGTATTAGCCCACGAAAGCTTATGCTCTAATACTTTAGTTAGTCTTTAAGGTGCCACAGGACTCTTTTCACTTCTGCAATTCCAGACTGACACGGCTACCCCTCTGATTTTTGTGAACTGTGAACCTTGAAGAAGATTAATAATTTTACCTCTTTCCCTTAAGAGGAGGAGGCAATGTGACCATGTAGATAGTACACAGAACTGGGACTCAGGAGAGCTGGGCTCTATTCACAGCCTCTGGGCAAGTCATTTTGCCTCCTTGTGCCTCAGTTTACCCATCTGCAAAATGGGGCTAATGATACTGACCTTCGTAAAGCACTCTACTGATGAAAAGTGCTATGTAAGAGCCGGGCACTATTATTGTTAAGAAACTTTGAGATTTGAACACCCACATATCTGCTACATCCAACATTTCAAATATGGCCCAATCCGAATATGAAACAATGAATCGTTCTGAACACTAACACTGTTTATACTGCCTTTCTCTTATCCTATTTTCTTCCTGCTTTCCCAGCAGCTTTTCTTTTATCTGATTTGATCAGGAAGAGAGAGGGTTTTGTGTTTTTTTGTTTTGGTTATGAGGCCCAACTGCCTTCCTGCTCTGCTTTTACACACCCATCCAGCCCACCCACCCCGCTCCCCTTTTATAACAGCTAGCAAAACCCAGACAAGTGTGTTTTAAAACAGAAAAATAATTGCAAACTATCGAGCCTACGTATGGAGGATTGAAAACCAAGACAACTGGTTGATTCAGTCAGCCCTTGCTTGGGGTTCAAATAACACTGAGTGCATTAATCAGCTGTGATATTTGCTTTATGGTTATATTGAATGATCCACAATCCTCTCTATTCCCATGTTGTTTTAGCAAGGGATGGATAGAGAAGGGGAACAGTGAAATACAAGTCTCAGGGTGGCGGGTAGTGTTAGATGTATCGGGGATCGATTTATCGTGTCTCATCTAGATGCAATAAATTGATCCCTGAACGCACTCCCCGTAGACTCCAGAACTCCAGCTCCACGAAAGGAGTAAGCGGAGTCGGTGTGGGAGACACCTCGGTCGACTCGCTGCCATGGGCATGGCCAGGTAAATCAAACTAAGATACTTTGACTTCAGCTATGCGAATAGCGTAGCTGAAGTTGCGTACCTTAGTTTGAATCCCCACCCCCGCTCCCAGTGTAGCCCAGGCCTCAGTGTTATGCAGTTCAGTTCATGCTACGCTATTCCTGCCTTCTTCATTTGCATACTCCATCCCAAACAGCCTCCTAATGCATCATTTAAAGTCTCTTCAAACTGGCAAAACTCTGTGAATTCAGCCATCTATTCAGAAATTGTTTCATTTGCCTTTGGGTTACATTTATAAACACAGAAAGGTTCTGCAATCCCCCTGGGCTTTGGAGATATTTTGTAGGATTTCCACAATCTCAGCAAATGTGTTCTCTTGCTGAAGTAATGGGAGTTGTAAAGCTACACAACAAGTTACATGTTTTAGCCACCTCCCATTACACGAGGTAAAACCACCACCTTTTTCCCTGGAGTTACACTATTCGAGAGGCTACACTGTTCCAAAGTCTCTCAGCTGAGATTGGCTACTCTACTATTGAGCTAAAGAGTCTATTTCCTCCAAAAAAAGCCAGATATTTTAGACCCTTTTAAAAAACTTTTGTTTCTCCATGAGCACTGTACCCCCAGTGCCGGTAGTTGCCCTTTCAGTTTTGTTTCCACTACTGGTCACTACTCTTATCTAGCTCTTTCATCAGTAGACCTCAAAGTGGAGCACAATATCATTATACCCATTTCATGGATGGGGAAACTGAGGTCTCTCCGAGGTCCCTCCCATTTCACTGTATTCCTGGTTAGGATCATGTTCTCGTCACTGATTGTTGTTTCTTTTGCTCTTTCCCCAGGATGCTTAATGTAATGGGAATACACGGGTATAGGGATTTTCCTTTATGATTTCTTATTACAGGTTTGTTCTGTGTGGTAGAGAGAGAGAAGCAGAAGCAGAAAGAAAAGCATGAAAGGGAATGTGATGTTCAATGTATACATGTTAAATGTTCTGTCGCTATCAGTCACATTGGTGCTAACATGGAGTCAATGCACCATTCAGTTATGATTAGAGACAGCCTGGGTAAAGTTCAGTCTGCTGGCAGAAAGAAAGCTAAAGGAAAGGCCTGTCTGCATTGTCTTCAGATGTTAAGTCTGAGAAATCCTTGCTGATGATTCAGCTTGTCTGGTGCTGAGCTCTCTTTACTGCTAACAATAAAAAAGATAACATTTTAAAAGCTTTTAGACATAGAGTGAATTTTAACCACTAGTGCTATCCAACCGCATGGCCTTGTGGCCAAATCATGATTCAGGACCGGATACATCTCCCTTTAGGACACCCCACCTTCTGCATCCTGATTCTGATAAGATAGCTGTTTGTCCTGTATAACAAATTTTACGACGTGTTTTTCAATGCTATTGATTTTGAAAAGAGCTGCTATTTTTCAGCCCGACACCATTTTAGAGTAAGAATTCATGGGTATAAAATACATATTTTTTTAGATGTGGGCCTAAGCTGTAGATGCCAATAATATTTTGTGAGCAATTTCAGCTTCCTCTTCTTTCAATTCACAGTCAGTTACATCTTTTGCAGGCACAAAAGTACCCCTTTCCTTCGGAACTTTCTGCTTACATCAGCCGGACTCCAAATAGAATGCAAAGGAATTCTTGAAATCACACTTCACACCAAAGAGAAACACCAGGGCAACTCAAATGAACAGGGCTAGGCTACAGCAAACAAACAGCTTTCCTTATAAACAGGCTGTGTGTGACTCAGCCCATGCTAGTCACTATTGGGAGAAAGAGTGCCAAAGGTGTGGTGAGTAACAAGCAAATGGACTGTAACCAAAAGAATTAAGGCAAACACTTGGAGATGACAAGAAGTGAGTAGATGAAAAGTTCAGATCTCCCCTTGGTCTGCCTGGAAGGAACAAAACATAAATAAAGTTCAGATTACATCTCTGCTCATCTGGATGTTGGCTGTTTCCCTGGTTCCTCTCCTCTAATCTAATTTACTCCCCAACCCCAGAGGAGGATTCATATGCTAATAATGGTGGCACCATTATAACATTAAAATAATACGCCCAGATAACACTACTAAAATCACCATGTTAAATATATGGCCAAACTATATTATAATATGTTCTTTATTTGTGCACATGGACAGAAACACCATTTTATAACCACATTAGAAAATAACCTTGGGATGTTGTACGAGCCTGATACTGAATTTTTTGCACATTCAGAATTCCCATGGGAATTCACTGATATTTTGGGTGCACAAAGGATAGAAAATGAGCTGCTGAGGTGCTAAGAGCCCTGCAGGATGGAGCAGATTGTGAGCGATGCCTTTCTTGGTTGAATGTTAAAATATTTGGTACCAAGTATCATCTGAAGTTCTGCATTAATGAATTAGTAAGAAGACTGTGATACAGGGGGGTGGTACTGCATGTTTATGTTTCTATTATAGTATTTAACCACTTTTCTCACAAGATTTTTGTACTTTACACAACTTCTTTGCTCTCCTTTGCATTTTCTTTATAAACTAGTTCTCATTTTCTTTCTTTTTTCACCACTGCTCTTTCCTTTTTTCTTTTTTTTTTTTTAAACCCCTCTGGCTGCTAACTATCCTCCAATGTGAAAGGTTTGAAGTAAATTTCTCCTTTTGGGATTTCATTCTCTCCCTACTTGATCCTTCCCATGCACTCAAATGAGCCTCCAGGGCCAGATCCCACTTTTGCCTCAAAGGTAGAAATGATACATTCTTCTCCATCAGTCTTACCCATGATCATACAACCAGTTATGTTGTTTGGTGGGTGAAAGGCCAGACCGGTTAGTGATAATAGTGCCAGTTAGATTTTACATAGTACCAGAAGAACTAGATTAAGATACGCTAGGCCTGTGCCTGGGGCCCAGCTCCTGAATCACATGATTTCAGAATCATATTTGCATAAAATAAATAAATACATAAATAAAAGTCTTCAGCTGCTAAGGCTGCAGAGGAAACCTCAGAACCTGAATGGAGTACCACCAATGTAGTGGCATCTGCCTGAGTCTATGGACAGTCTGACACAATAGTTCAAAGGGGTGTGACCTGCTCTATTCATTTTTGCCAGGTTGTTAACTCTGAAACCTACTGCCTAGGGAAGCTCCCTTTCAAAACCACTCCAATAGGAGAATTTGTGTGGGGTGGCCCTAGATCTCCAGTAAGTCAGTTAAATCTGTTGAATACTGAGACAATAAATGAAACTTTTTAGTTTTGATTAATTGGAGTCCAAATATGAACTATCTAGTCTTGCTTGTATTTTTTTTTTTTTTTTTTTTTTTTTTTTTGTTACTTAACAGCCAAACACTTTTTGGATTCTCCTACTTTTGGGTATTAGAGTTAAAGAAGCTTCAGTACTGTGGAATTCTCATCCCATAACACCAGATTAGCACGATCACCCTTAATTAGTCACTAAAAACCTGAGCAACTCATTGGAAAATATTCCCATAGGACAGACGTAAAATACTGGTACTGGTATAAGAAGTAGCTTCTAACTTGGAATCCCAGCCCCCCCAATTACTGCCAAAAGAAGAGCTAGCTAACTTAAAGCAGTTTTAATTCTTGAAGGACCTATTTTTATAATAATAAGAAGACTTGTTAAGCTTGCATAACACATACATAACAGAGTACATCTGACTCACCTATGTTGTAAGGACAGACGCACTAAACAAAATGCTTCACTGTTTCCTATGGACACCAGTAATGTCAATGAAAACACAAAATTACTGGTCTCCATGTGAAAACATACACAGGAAGAGTTTACTATTCAGTTACTAGAGCAATTTGATTGCTCAAATATTCATTGCATATTGATATTGAGATATATATATATATATATATATACACACATCTATCTATCTATCTATCTATTTCCTAATGTTATTTTTGATCACGTCACTCTGGAGCTGGGATTACACTTTCAAATTTGATGGCTCTGATAATATAGGCTCAAGGGTTTTTTAAAAAATAAATATATTAAATTCCTCCTTTGTTCCGAAGGTAACAGTTTTGATTTTGGAAGAACCTTGTAGTATGAAGGCCAAAATTAATCAGGACTATTAAAGGAATATGATATTAGAAATTCCATGAGAAAAGTGTGTGAACATACGTACATGTGTTAGATAGATAGACAGATAGATTAGTAGATAGATAGATTAGATTAGATTAGATTAGATTAGATTAGATTAGATAGATTCATTCTCTGGCTAAAATTTTAAATAAAATAATAAAAGGAGCTTGATTGTCAGAGATCCCAAGCACCTTCAGTTGTCATTGAAGTAAGTGGGACCTGTGCTGTTTAGCACTCCAGAAAGTCAGACACCTTATTTAAGTGCCTAAATCTGGCTAGCTTTTATCAGCCAAGTTTGACCTATACGTATGTATATCTATCTATATATAGCAATGGTACAGAATAATGCACAAGTGCATTGAAAAGTCTCCTAAACAGAAATTTTATTTAAAAAAGATTTGTACTTCATCTTCATAAATAATAAATCAGAAGTCTAGAGGTTTGTTTCTTTGTTGACAGGTTTTAAATGAACGTGTGTGTGTGTGTGTGTGTGTGTATTTCTTTACATATGCACATCACTAGCATGAGCTTGTGACTCATTGACTCTCATATGACTTCTCCTACGCCTGTGGCTCATGTACATTATGTGTCACTGAGAAGTTCAGACTTACTGCTACTCATGGGAAAATCCTCCCTCTCATGCACCGCGGGGAGGAATAGTCTCCTGAGAACAACTGGCACCTCCATGACAGGCATGTCCATTCACACTGTGGTATAATGCAGCTCAGTATGCTTTGAAGGCCCAATTTGGTGGTGGTCCTGACTTATCTTTCAATAGATACTGATCCTTATCACCGAGCCATAACAAACTATGCAGCAGAGTTGAAGGGGGTGAGGGAACTCTTAGCACCGATTTGAAAAAAGACTGACATGAGCATTGAGTTAATTTGGGCTTGGAATGGTTGGATTCTTCTTGTGAAGTCAGATTTTTAGTGGCATATACAGTTAAATTTTAGACCAGGCCTGTTCAGTTAAAACTGACAAAATGAGGGACATATTTTCAACATGATGTCCAGGACATGAACTATATAGCTCCTGTCATTAATGTCAGTTCTTCTAATTCCCATGCTTGAAAACATAGTTTTGACTGTTTCAAAATGCATGGGGAAAAATGGAGGCTACCCCAGTATCACAACTCAAGCATAAATAAGTCTTCCTTATGAAGCAACAGATTCTCTGCTTTGGTCTCTTGAGTAAAGAAAGCATGAAATCATTCTGTGATTGGAGGAAAGTGGTGCAAAATGTTATCTCCGAGCCGCGATATTCGGCTTCCAGTGGACACAGAAACTTGACACAAATCAAACGTCAAATGAGTTGATAATAGACAGGAAAGATTAGTGTTGACACAGCAGACCTGACCCCTGCCAGCAGTAACTGTGTCTAAATACAGCCATGTCTATCCAAAATCACCCCAGGCATATGAGCAGTAGAAGCTGTAAGTAAAGATATAGGAAACATGGTGCATTAGGACATTCTCATGCCTAATTGGTCTGACAGCTCAATCTGCGTAGAGGACAGTGTTTATTTACTCATTGTTGTATGATGAGCAAGTAGAAAGATGCCTGCTTTAGCCCATGCTGATATTGGTCCAAACACTGTCTGGCTCCAGACGCAGTAAACCAGGACAATACAGCACAAAAACTTCCTGTTCACCATCATTTTTAAATCTGTCCTGGCACAGATATGCAATGACCTCAGATCACAGTGGGTCTAATAAGGAATTTATCTTCATGGAAATGTGACCTCTTGCTGCCAGAAGTCTACAAAAATACAAATGACAATGGACACATGGAAAGGTTTATCCTGGCCAACTGTTGCATTTTCAAAACAGTTCGATAATTCTATAATCCCGGCATTGAAAAGACTATGATTTGATACAGGGTGACGCTTGAAGGCCTTTGCAATGTTATCAGGGTCATTGTTGAAAGAACGGACCTTTTTTCTTTTTTATTAACCTGGATTCTCTTTCCTTTTGAATGTAACTGGCAGACATTCTACATCCTTTTTCAAATCCCAGCACCATTTTGGCCACAGGAGCAGGGATTTTATTAATTTAAATTTTTCAGTAGTAACCTGGTTTCCCCTTTCCTATCAATGCCCCCCAAACTAAGAGTTCATACCATATATTACTTCAGATGTGCTTTTAATCTTGACTTCAATATATTTTATTGGAGCTAACTTTTAGTTATAGTTTAATAACTTCAGCCTTATTTTGCCTCAAGCCATATTATAATGAATAAATAGCTTTTCATGCAATTCAGTTGCATTTATACAGCTGTCTCTGAAACAGCTGCCTGACTTTTCTTACCAAATGGGAAGGATTGCGGTTTAATCAGTGCAGACCGGCCAGTAGCAATCTTGGAGAGAATTTTACATATCGAAGAAAGCTTCCGTGTATGGAAGTCAAGCCAAATGCATGACTATGCATCCAGGTATCTTGCTTTGTGTTGGTGTCTCTTTAAATGAAGTTATCCTGGCTGCCACAAACCAGTTCAGATTAAATGGGGACCACATCTTCAGATGTATTTGTACAGCACCTAGCACAGTGGGGCCTCAATCTTAATGGTTGTCTCTGACAATGTGTAGAGGGAGTCTCCAAAACTAGATGGACCTCATGTTTGATCCAGTCTGGTAATTCCTGTGGTTTCCAATGTCGCTAGTATTACACTTGAACATTCAAATGGAAGAAAGGCAAGAACAATTTGACTCTGGAAGGTGTATAGAACCACTGTCCAGACTAACAGCTGGGCAACCACTCCACTTGTGAACTGACAACAGCTGTAAGCCAGCACAAGTCATGTTTGGGCCTTGCAGAATCAGACACTACCGGAATCACTGAGATTTATTTGAAATGCCTGAGCGTCATAGAGACTCTGTGGAGAAGACGTTAAAACTCAGTTTCTCCAACACCACAGAAGGGAATTTAGTTACATACTATGTTTCGACTCTGCTAAACAAAATGACACTTGGGCTGTGGGTGCTGTTAAAAAAATCTTTAAAACACATATAATAAAAAACAGACAACAGCACTTCTCTGCCGGTAGCTTTATCCTGTCAGCAACATAAATATAACAAAGATTTAATTAACCTCAACAACAAAATCACCATCAGAGTCCCCCCTCAACCACTCCCAACCTCACTCATCTGCCCGCTCCTTTAGGTGCAGGAGATATAAAACAAGCCTTCCAGTGCATCCAGCAGGTTAACAACCTCAAGCTCTTACAAACCAAGAGCTTCCTTCAGCTCCTACAGAGCTTCCTACAGACCAAGGTAGGAAGTGAATTCCAAAGGAAAGGAACTCTGCCACTCTTCAAAAGCTGAGGAAAGTTTGATGGGTTATAGAGTGGAAAAGGGAAAAAAGAAAGGAAAAGAAAGAAAAAGTGGAACCCTAGCTATATACATGCTATTGTACTTAGCATCAAAAAAAGAGAGGAAAAAAAATGGGAAAAATGCAAACATCTGAAATTCCAATACCTTTTCAGTGTTTACAAAACAAAACAAATATTTTCATTTTATTTTGTTTTGAAATTTCCTCAATCAAAAAATGTTATTTTCATTTCCCCATGTAAAAGATTCACAGGAAAAATTTTCAGTCAAAAAATTTCAGCCTGCTCTAATCTTTATTCGCCATTACAGGCCAGGTTCCAATTGCTCTGATAGGGAATGGAATCTTACTCCATAGCTGGGCCTGTTGAAATCACCAGGAAGCCCCATGGAGTAAGGCCCTGCTCATTGTGACTGAAGCTGTCTGACTTTGTTCCTGCAGTAATAATACTTCATATGTGTATTGGACTTTTTGTCTGAGTACATTAAGGCGCTTTAATCTTAAAATTATGTGGCTCTTGCAAACGGTTCTGGCAGGTGGAACTGTGCATTTTTTGGAAGTAAAAAAAAGTGTCTAGAGGGATCCACTGACACAAACCATTTGAGAGGGGTTACAACTTGCGCAGTCCAAAGATATGCAGAAAATCTGTCACAGCCATTATCTACATTTTACAAATATAGAAACAAAGCCATAGAGAGGCTAAGAGACTTGCCCAAGGTCCGAGAGAAAGTTAGTGGAAGCAATACCCAGGTCTTCCATCTTCCAGAACTAGGCCCAACCCAACGTTCCTCCTGCTCACTGTATCTGGTATCTCTCTCTCACATATGTGCACTAATCCTAATGTGGAAGGCTTGGTTCTAGCTACAATTTGACTTAACTATGGAGCTGCATAAAGCCAACACACTCACAATCATGGAAACAATGCATTGTTCTGGCCTTGTCTTTTGGATCCAAATAACTTTCCTGGAGGAGTTCAATGGACTTGCCAAAGCCTGTGCAGTTGAGGATAATTTAACATTTACACGTATTCAAAAATCCATGAGGTCGGTTACAGATGGTTCTGAGAAATAAGTAATTTGAAAACAATGTGATTCACCTGCTGTTCTGGGGAGAATTATTAAAATAGCAGACTTGTCTCTCAAAATCTTGTAAAATGCATTGAGAAAGGACAAAATATGTTTCAAATTCTTTAAGGATCATTGCGATTCATAGATTCACAGATTCCAAGGCAGGGACACCAGAACAGCGCAGGGTCAAGGGGCCATGGCCCTCCACTTTTTGCCATGGCCCTGACCCTATGTCCCTCTTCTTTCCCCTGAGGAACCACCTCCCAGCCAGGCCCGAAGCTGGAGCCCGGCCCAGGGATCTATGGGAAACCACGGACACTCCATCTTCCCGGTATGGAGGAGCCTAAGATCAGACTCCTGCCCCATGTCTCTGCCCCACATATCTCCCGCCCATGGCAGATGGAGGATCTGTAGCTCCGCACAGCTGCCCAGGCTCCCTGGGCTGCTCTTACCTTGTCTGGGCTCCAGCTTCCAGCCTGGCGTGGGGCGGATCTTCGAGGGGACAAGGAGAAGCAGGGGTGGGGCCACACAAGGGTGGGTCCTCATGCCCCCCCACTTTTAGTAAGACTTGTCGATCCTATTCCAAGACCAGAAGGGGCTATTATGATCATCCCGTTTGACCTCTTATGGCCTCCATTTGTAAAATGGGAATAATACTTCCCTACTGTATCTCACAGATATGACATGAGACATAATTTGTTATTAATCTTTGTGCTGGGCTCTGAAATCCTCAATGGGAAGGTGTTGTATAAGTGCTACATACTGTTGAAACCCTGCATTTCCCTCCAATTCCTTTGTTCTAAAAAGATGGCAGGATGCCCTCCTTGAAGGCAGGCCAGGATAGCGAATCCTCATGGGAGGAGGTATAAACTCACTTGTTTATTGCTGAAGGAGGATGAATACATTTTTGTTCTCCTAAATGAAAAACAAAAGAATCCCCTGCGGTTCTACTAGGTGGGCTGCAAGCAAAACCTCTGCATTTAATTAGTGCAATTCTCGTCCTCTTTTCTCAAACCTCAGCATGTGCTGTATGACAGGATGACTCAGCTGCGTAATGAAAACACGAGGGCACCCGCCAGGGCTCCTTAAACAGCTCTGACAGCGATGTGCATTGCATTTACACCCACAGTGTGCATCCGGCCAACACAGTATAAAGGGGCTTTGGGCCTGTGTACATGGAAACGTCTTACCTGTTATATCAGTATAGTGATCCCAATCTAGTTAGACTGATGTCATTATACCATGTGGGCACACTTATTCCAGAATATTTGTGGCTTCTTTGGTTTAATTTAAGCAGCCTCCAAAGCCACATAAATTAATCTGGAGAAAGGCCCGCTTATTCTGAGATAAGATTGTCCACATAGGGAGTTTCACCAGTGTAACTATAATGCTTTAAATTCAAACCTTACCTGAAATCAGTTTAACTTTTTCTGGGAGACAAGCCTGTAGAGTACGAGGGACTCGGGCCCTACATGAAATCTAGCTCAAGAAGCTGTCAATGCAGAGTGCAGTAAAGCCCGCAATTTATGGCCAGTTTGTCATTCCTCTGAGTAATTCTGCTGGTATGCACTGCATTCGTGTGAGGCCTCTTCTTTAACTGTCTGATCCTGTTCTCCAACCTCAGTGGACTTCCTGACCTAAGGGATGATCATTATTAGATCTGTATTCTGTGGAGAAAGGACTTCTAATCATTTCTTCAATACCCCGTGATTGACCAGAGCCTTGAATTGTGTGAATCCATTTGAGTGCTTGGAATAAAATACTTCTGTGGTATTTGGGTTTAGTCCAGATGACGGAAAACAGAAGCCTCATAAAATATGAAAGTCCTTAGAGTCATAGATTCCAAGGCCAGAGTCATGGATTCGTCAGTAATACTTGCACATTTCTTTACTTCATCCAAGCGCCAAAGTTAGCATAAGCTTGTCAGTCTCAGTTCACTGAAAACATCCAGTCTGACCTCCTGTGTGACACAGCCAGAGACTTTTCCCAGTATAATTCTTAGTGCAGATCTTTTAGAACAAACATCCACATTGATTTCAAAATTGTCTGCAGTAGAGACTCCACTCCCCCCTTGATATTTTGTTTCAATGGTTAATTACTCTCACTGTTACAAAAATTACACCTTCTTTCCTGTCTGAACTTCCAGCCATTGGATTGTGTCTCTGCTCAACCGAAGGTCCCATTATCAAATATTTACTCCCCGTGTCGATATTTATAGACTGTAATCAAGTCGCCTCTTAACCTTCTCTTTGTTAAGCTAAGTCGACTGGGCTCTTTGAGTCTATCATTGTAAGGCAGGTTTTCTAATCCTGTATTCATTCTCGTGGCTCTTCTCTGAACCCTCTCCCATTTATCAACACCCGTCTTAAATAATGGGCACCAGAACTGGACACAGGTACCAGACCTGGTCACAGTTAGAAGCCTGCCACGAATAGGAGGGATCAGGAGGTAGGTCAATCAAAGCAGCCTATCTTTAGTGGCATGTAGTGGAACAAAACTACTCTCAACCTCGGCTTCATCAGGACACCCAAGTGAATGAGGACAGACACAGGGATGGACTTCAAATGGCAAGCCATACATTTATTATGATTTAACATCAGAAATGGCCATCAACTGCCCATCTCCCACTACCAGGCATTTAGGTAGGGCCAGTGTGAGGTTAAGAGGGCATCTATCTGGACGTAGACCATAACTCAGGGTAGACTATCAACTATCTACCTGAAGGATTCAGCTTGCTCTGCTAAATCCTCTTACCGTCCCTGCTGCAAAGGGAATAGAAGGTACCTTAGGGCTTGTCTTCACTAGAGTCGGGAGGGATTGATCTTATGGCGATCGATTTATCATGTCTCATCAAGACGCGATAAATCGATTGCCAGTGGTGTCCCTGTCGACGCCATAACTCCAGCTCACCAAAAGGCACAAGCTGGAGTCGACAGGGGAGCGCGCCGCCGCCCGCCGCCGCTGTGAGGACGGCAGGTAAGTCAATTGTAGATACACGGATTTCAGCTACGTTGTTAACGTAGCTGAAATTGCGTATCTACAGTCGATCCCCCGCTCTAGTGAGGACCAGCCCTTAGTCTGCAAGACCTTCAGGTCTCCCTTTTGCCCATATACCTGGGGTCCAACAGCAACATCCCATGTCTCTTACTTTCTGGTTGCTGGCCTTTTGACCTTTTATCTGCATGGGACAGCAGCCGCATGTTGCAATGAACTAACAGTCATGCAATTCCTAACATTACATTCCCAAATCCTTATACTGATGTAACCTAACAGTGACTCCAGGGTACCCTGAAGCTAGTTTCACCCTCACACAAACAGTTCTTTCCTGACCCTTGACTAGGCCATTGGTCAAACCCACAGCAACCTGAAAACACAGTTCCTTTAACTACTGGGAGGGAGGCCGAGTTCAGCTAAAAGTGGGGCAAAACATTACGGCTATTAATTGTATTTTAAGTTTGTCAAAGACAATAATGCAATCGAGCAAGGCTCTCTTTCTTTCTGACTGTTTCATTCTCCATCTTCCTCCTCCTCCTTCTCTTGGACACCCGACTAGCCAGCAGCTCTGGTGAGTATTGGCAAACCTGGCACATCAATAAAGCTTTTCAGGCTCTTTCTTCAGCAATACTTGTAAATTTCTTTTCTGCATCCAAGCGCCAAAGTCAGCATAAGCTCACCAGTCTCCGTCCACTGAAAACATCCAGTTATGTGTTTGAAGCCCATGGCTATGAGCAAATGTTAGACCACCAAGCAGTTTTAATAGGGCTATCTATTTTAGGTATTCATATAGTTCCCCTCTGAGCAGCTCACAATCATTGCTGTATTCCCATAAAAAACCCCTGTGAGGAAGGGAGAACTGAAGCACAGATGGGCTAAGTGATTGGCCTAAGGTCGCATAGGAAGTCTGCGGCAGAGCAGGAGCTTGAACCCAGCTTGCTTATGTCCTAGGCTAGTGCTCTAGCTTGGGGCCACCCATCGTCCTCAGGTTGTGACTTGAACAAGCTAGTGTGTGATTTTAGTCACAGCCCTAAGCTGGGCATAGTACATAAATGGCACCAACCCAGGAGCAGCACCCCGAGGCACTGTGACTGGGCATCACGTCTGAGGTGCATGCTTTCTCCTCTTTCCTGTGGGATAGTAATGGGTGGCTGGCCTAGACGAACAGGATATTACTAACCTCCATGCATGCAGCGGGATTAGAGACAAGGCCCTTCCCATTTCCCACCCACCACCTGCTCCCGAGAGAGAGTAAGCCAGCCAGGAGCCCTGCTTACTCCTTTGCACCTGGGGCCAAGGTACAGGCAGCCCATGTAGAGCATGTAAGAGGGCTTACAACCTAGTGCTGTGTCAATAAGAATATAGGGGATGTCAGAAAATTAAGGGAAATGGTGAAGAAAAAGAAGCTAGCTGTGTAAAGATTTGGGACAGTGTTTATGGCTGATAGAACAATAATAAAATATTACTTCTTAGTCTTATTATGCTACCATAGCTCCAAGAGGCACCAGTCAGGAATCATAGGTGCTGTAAGTAAAACAGAGATGGTCCCTGCTCCAGAGAGGTCACAGAGTAGGATATTGACAAGATACAACAAATTAATACTTAGACAAATGAGGGTAGGATGGGAGAGAAGGTAACAGTAAAGAGGGGTACATTAGTCTCAGTGACTGAATTAGTCAGAGGTGGTCATCAGCTTACCTAGTGCCCAGGCTCAATTTAAAGGGATATCACAAACTTTCTTGTGGTTCAGGGAGGGTGATAAAGATGATCTCCTAATCACTGCTTTTGAACAGTCATTTGGATTTTAACGTTTTAGCCTTTTACAATTCTTTGGCCAAAAGACTTTCCTTCTTTCCTTAGCATATTTCATGACACCACAATAATCTGGATGAAATGCAGAACCAAGGCTCCAGTATTAAATATCCAGTGACCCTCTGGTAAGAGCACTCGAGTTATTCTTCTGGCTAAGTTCTAAAGTTCAATAGGAAAGGCGTGTTGGACTCCAGAGAACTCCACTTATCCAGTTTCTCATCAAATTAGATACATTCCCAACCCTCCCTCTTTGGCTTAGGCAAGTTTTCCCTCTTCTGCTCTCTGGGAAAGATCTTCAGATGAAGCACTCCAGCTAATCATTTCATAGACTCTTGTTGCTTGTAATGATAAAAATATGAAGCTGATTTTTTAATCTTTTTGTTGCTCTTGATATGATTTGAGGAGCAAAACTTGACTCCAAAAGGAAGGGCTGGAGAGACAGGATATCAACTGTTTAAATAACCTAAAACTCCCCTGTATTTTTCAACCGGATAATTTAGTTCAATTCACCTTCTTTCCTGAACACACATGGAGTGCTTCTGTGCATAACCAGCAGTGGATGCACTGCAGTAGTGGGTGATATGATTCACCTCCATTTCAGAAAAAGACATGAATGTTCACCTCCTGGCACAGAATGTGGACTGTCTTGAATCACTCCCTGTCTTACAATACACTTTCCTCACGTCCCTCATCCAGTAGTAGGGGCCTGGAGCTGGGCAGCACAGCTCAGACAATGGACGGGGCTAGCAAAAGTGGGCAGTGTCAAACTCTGAGGAGATCTGCTGGGTCAATGCTCTGATACTTAAAGTTACTTTCCCCTCCAGAACCTCTGGTGACTCCTCCTGCCAGTGCAGCTGCCTCTGTGGATGTGGACTGCACTCCCCTGTATTACAGTGGGAGAATTTTGCCCTTGAGTTCACACTGCGACCCTTTTCATAGGCAAAAATTTGTAGGCCATGGCTACACCACAAACTTTGGTTGATGCAAGTTACATCAGCATAAAGCTGCCACAGTTAATCTATAGCTTGTTCACCTGCACACTTGGCTTCTTGCTGCAGCATTGTGTGTACTCACTAGCAGTGCTTGTGTTGATGCCCAGTGAGGTGCACCTTGCCGGGGGGGAGGGTGTATCCCAACATGCAATCTGCCACTGTCCAGTGCACTGTCTTTTGGGAAGATTTGGCAGGGTCTGGCGGGGAAGAAATCAGCACAGAACACCTGATTCTCTGGTATTTACAGAGAAGCAAGAAGAACCAAATGAGTGGGGAACATGATGATATCATGAAGGACAGATTGCTGTGGGACATAGGAAGCACCAATTCTAGGTTGGTGGTGGGGTTCACGGAGCAGCAGCAGGTAGTGGCGCACAGTTTCTGGGCCTGAGAAATTGACGCTGACCGGTGGGATCCCATTGTAATGCAGGCTTGGATGATGAGCAGTGGCTGCAGTGTGGTCAGAGTCGGGCATTGTGGGCCATCGGCTGAAGGACTGTTATGGTTGACACAAATAACACAGTGTCTATGCTTGTGCTGCATCTGGGGGAGGTGGTGTTATTGTGTCGCTCTGATAAGGTGCTTACATCAGTGGAAGATGAATTTAAGTGTAGAAACAGGCCACAACTAGATTGAAGCAAGGCAGCGTACCCCAACCTAACTTTGTAGCGTTGCCGAGGCCATAGTCTTTGAAAACTATTGATGCAGCTGAATAACATCAAGGGCCTATTGTGCCCCCTCTTCTCCTTCTTTTCCTCTACCAGCTGCTAAGAAACAAAAGACCAAGTGCTGCCGAAAAACTGACAAGCACTAAAGAACTCACAGCTGGTGGTATCCATTGTACCCACCTCCGTGTGACACAATCTGCCAAGCAGATGAAGAAGAGGGTGGTCTAGTAGTAAGTAACTCAGAATGGAGAGGAGAGAAGTGAAATGTCTGATTCAGACTCTTGCTCCAGCCTTTAGTTTGTTATGGAGGAGGATGATTTTATTATTGTTAATGCCAGGGGGCAAACCTCTTTCTTGGTGATAAATAACTGGGTGTTGCCCACAGGAGACCCAGATGCTGGCAAGCCACCAAAGAGCTGCTGAGACTCCTGGGTGCCAGATGTGTGTATCTATATCCCTCCATCTGAAGGACACGCCACAGGCTATTGGTGGCTTAGAAGGAGGATATACCATGTGACAATGTCAGGTTTGTATTGTATGGCAAACCCCAAGCATGCTTGAGTTTAAGCCAAGCTCTAAACCAGTCTCGAATTCCTCTGTGTTCAACTAATGAACAGTCTGGTTATGGCAGAGTTAGGGACTGGATTTGTTCTCAGTTACACTGATGTAACTTAGAAGGAACTCCACTGAAGTCGGTGAAGTTACACCAGCTAGAAACCAACAGAAGTGAGATCAGAATCAGGCCCTCATTGCCTGAGGACCAGAATGCAGGAGCCATGTTAAGGGCAGCAGTCTGCTTCTGGATGGTTCAGATATTTACATTATTGAAAGGATGCTTCTGTCAACCAGTGCTACCCAGCTTTCCCACCTGCTCCACCTTTCCAGAGTAGTTACAGAGACGGCATAGAGTGAGGGGCATAGCAAAGAACCCAGAGCCCTGCAGGAGGCGGGAGTATGGTGACTATGAACCACCTTTGTGCCCTCCCAGTCCTGGGCTTTTCTGGTGCGCGGTGAGGACTCTGGTATAACCAAGCCAGTCCTTGGGGCCTAAGTTAGAGCTGCCTCCTTAGGGCCACCTTACACCTAGAATCTCCAGTGATGAATGCAGCAGCACTGCCCCTGGCACGCCCTCTACACCAGGGCTTGTGAACAGGTTCTTAAAGGACAGCATTATGGCTGTCCCCACAAGTGCCTTGTAAGAGCAATCCTCCCTAGGGTGTATACATGGCTGTTAGGACCCTTTATGTCACTCTGTGAAGCATTGGAGTGCGGTGAGGAGGTCACCCATGGACTGCAGGGAAGGTGGGCAGGATTTGATCTAATTTCTAGACTTTCCTTTTATTTCCTCTATTTGTCATGCCATTGGCCTGACTTTGGCACGGATGCAAGACAGTGCTTGATCCGACCTCAGGAAATTGTGCTAAAGGTATTTTTTATTATTATTAATCTGGGTGCAAAACGCCTGAATTGTTTATTTTAGGATCGATCCCACATTCGCCAATTTACCGGACCGTGTCTGAATACAGCAGTGCTATTCCCAAAACTGTAAAGAGAAGAGACACAATGGCAGTGGTGAGACCGCATTGACCTGGCCCCCAGATGCTGTTGCTAGGTCAAATGGATCAGGAGATAAGATGGTGCAGTCAAAGGAAACACCAGAGTCATCCCAAGTGTTGATGAAATCTAGGGAAAACTTGTCATGATTCAGCCATGATTTTCACCTGTGTTTAATGTCACAAGCCCTGCTCTCCATACAAAGATTTGAGTGGAACAGCTAGGCCTGCAGTTGAATGTATCCCTTGAAAACGGCAATAGCCTGCTAGGCACATTGCTCCAGCAACAACTCAGAAGGGTCACTATTTTTAAAAAGCATAATGCATAGAAAATTCTACTATGGGAAATCTGTCACAAAGGAAGTTATATTTGCTCTAAAAACATTTAGGTCTCCCACTTTTTAAGGGTAAGCTGCAATTCTCTGAATCATTAGAAAACAAAAAGGGCTGTTTCTTCACTCTTCAGAGTCTACAGATGTGCCAAGACATACATAGATTTCATATTTTCCGGTAGCTATAAATCAGGCCATTTCTCTCAAGAAAATCCCATTTTAGAAGAGTCTCCCAGGTCATTGTCAAAGCTCAGTGGGAGCATCTTTGGCCAATAAATAAATTTCCCATTTAGGGTGACATTTACTCCTGAGAAGAGGGCCAACTCAAAGCTTGGGACCCCCATAAGTCCCTTCTGCCCAGAGGCAAATTCTATACTTCAGGCTAAGGCATTTTGCCATACAAAGTGTCCAGGTGTTCTCTGGCTGGAAATGTAGCTCAAACGTAATGCAGTTAGAACTGAGTTCATCTGATGAGATGAATATGATAAGGCAAAGAACCCACATCTCTGTGTGGATTATGAGACCTAAACCTGTTCTTCAGCATGGTAGATAGAATGTATCCCTATTCAGTCTCATGGGAAAGGAGATGTGATCCTTGGCTGATGTGATACTGGGTTTCTATGGAGTCCCCAGGGATGGTATCCCTAGATTCAGTTTGCCAGAAGCTAGGAATGGGTGACAGGAAATGGATCACTTGCTGATTGCCTGTGCTATTCATTCCCTCTGGGGTACCTGGCATTGGCTATTGTCAGAAGACAGGATACTGGGTAGATGGACCTTTGGTCTGACCCAGTATGGATGTTCTTATGATCACTATGTATCTATGTGCCGAGAATCTGTTTTAATTGGCATTGCAAAATGATGCAAGTGTGCTAGTTTCACAATCTGCACTAGGATGCCAATCATGACGCAAGTTGTAACCCCTCTGAATCTGTTGGTGTCAATGGATCCCCCTAGACACTTTGTTCCCTTCCAAAAATGCACAGCTGACCCTGCTGGGACACTTTGCAATCCGCATATGTTTGACGATTAAGGTATTTTAGTGTTTGTGGTACAGTTAAGATTAGATTTTTAAAGACACCTGAGATTTCCCCCCCTCTTCTTCTCCCTCTCATTGTATCACTCCAGGGAAAGGGTTACTGTTGTTTGGGATTCCTTCATTCTACATTTCCTCACCTCAACATATTGCCTTTAAATTTAACCTTAATTCCTCATTTCCAGAGATTAAAATGCTTGTTTTGTGGATATTGCAACAGCCCTATAATGCTAAATATTCTACAGAATTTGTCATTATCCATCCATCCATCCACCCAGCTGTGTATAATGTCCTCACCGCCACAGTCTCTGAGCACATATTTCATAGGTATACGTGCCCTGTGAAGGCTCTGTTATAGTTCTTATTTACACTTCTCCAAGGTGATCTAACAATATGATAAGAGAAAGTTTTTAAGGTTGGACAACAAGGAAGATAAAAGCTGAAGTGGATGATTGTGAATCCTAGTGATTGCATGTTTCTGAGCTGGATAAATGGTGCCTACGAATGCACTAGTTTACTCTTTCTTTCAGAAAAAATACTGCCTGCTTTTTTCTACTGACCCTGGGCAAGTCTGGAGTTACCTGAAACTGTTTGGAGCCTCTTAGGAATTGCAAGCTTTCCCACCTGAATTCCTACCCTGTCCGCTGGTGGGGGCTTTCGGCAGGGAGTTTATTTCATTGCGTCTCAAAGAGATCAGTTCCTGTGCTGAAAGACAAGCCCAAGACAATGTTTTACAGAGCAGAAGATATTGTGAGGGACCAATTATCGCATAAGTGGTTCTCACGGCTTGGGCTGGCACTGCGTGCCAGGTTGCACATTAACTTCTTTCACTGCGCTCTACCCAGTTGACTCAACATTCTCAAGGGGTGGCTTTGTCAATTGTTCCTCCTGCTGATATTTTGACAGACGATAGCCCCTTGATGCCCACTTAGTCTGGTGAATAAGAAATAGGCCAACATGTAACCGTAGACCAAGTAGCTGCCGGTTTGGTATGGATTAGTAATAGGGTTGGTTCTTTTTCTGAATGATTATTAATTTTCATCTAGCAAGCATGTCCCAAACCCTCAGTGAAAGAAGACACTGTATACTTACTCCATTCTTTAAAAAACAGTATTAAATGAGCAGGTTTTAGTTACAAGGTTTTTTCTCCTCTGTAATACTGTGTTTTAAACATCCACTAATGAACGTCGACGTGAATGTATTTAAATATAATTTACAGGGTTACATTGATTCGAAAGGAATGTGTAATGACCAGGCAATTTTCAGGGTAGCTTTCCTATATAAATCTTACCAGAATGGTGACATTATGTTATTAACACAAGAGGCCAATATTGCTGCAAGTGAAGAGATTTATGTAAAGGCTAAGGCAGGGACTTTGTGGAAGCATGTAGGGAGAGTGCCAGGCACAGCCGGAATATACTAGGTCTTACAGAAATGTAGCAGGGGACTAGCAGTCTGCAATGACTGGCATTCGTTTAGGAAGCTTTCTTCCCTTTTGATTACAGATGCTGTCATTAGAGATGAGCAAACCTAGTTTGGATAAAAAACACTGCAAACTTCTCCCCATCATTAGAGCTGAACTTGATTTTTTTTTTCATTAGCTCAGTCTTATAAGGTGCCGCCCACTCTCGCTGGATGGAGTGGGAGTTGAGGTCAGGCAGCCCTTCACTGTCTCAGGACTTCTACATTTGTACTTGTACAGATTGTTTTCTGCTGATGCCTAAAGCTGATGAACAGTGAGAGACTCTTTGTGGCGATTTCCAGTCCCATACTGCAGAGCAACGTGGTTAAAAGAATACGTAGGACTTTGCCTGACACTGTCGGAAAGCGGTGCAGGGCGATGGAGAAAGAGTCCATCATTTTTAAAGGGATAATGTTAGGTTAACAGGCCTACCTCATTAAAGAATTTATCTCTTTACCTGTGTCATTACTAACCCTTTAATTATTAAACCCAGAAGAATTTGTAAAAAATAAAATTCATCTTGCTCCATTTATACTCAGGTTGTTGTCTTCCTTGCATTTTACTCAGCGTGGCTGATGAAAATCGATCAGTCACTTTCACTTTTCTTTATGGCCAGTTCCAGTTCCTGGTTATTGTGCAATGTCTGAGTTGCAAACGCCGGAGGGAACTATTTCATGACAAACAAAACCCACTGTTTGTATTGGAATTGAAACACTAACCATAACAATAGGAACATTTTTGCTTATCTCCGGTTTGGTTTGTAAAAAAGCTCAATTTTGGCACAAGCAGCTCTACAGTGGCCCTTCAAATAAAATTGGTCGGTGGAAATTGTTGCTTGTATTGTATAGATACCCCCAACTATAAAGCAGATCTACACACATGAACCTGCACAGAGATACTTAAGATGATGCAGTTCCGCCTGCCATGACGAGATCCAAGTCCTGCATTGTATATTGACTGATCACAGAATACAGGGATTACTCCTGGGGTCTGAGTCACTCCCATATAGTCCCAAATTAATTCTCCATCTTAAAGGGCAACAAGCTGGAAGGGACGGTGCATTGCCTGCGGAGTGCTAAGTGTCCACAACTCCTGCAAGCTGCTGAACACCCTCAACTCTTATAGGTTTCCACTGGAGCTGAAGGGGCTGAGCCCCATTCAGGTTCAGGCCCAGTAACAGACGTATCCATTTGTTGCAAAGCGCCCTAAGAAACATCGACACAAAAGTGCCTGCAAGACGCTTCGACTTGGTAGGTTTATTTATAACCTGAAGGGGACCTAGAGGAATGATCCACACAATCTTGATGAGCTGATGCACCTGAGACTGTATCCTCTAGCACGTTCACAATCACAAAAAAGCAGCCCACAGTTAAAGCCCCACTGACTAGACTATTTTAAACCACTGTTCTCCCATATCTAGGCAGAACTAGCAATAACAAGCTTGACGTGGGGCATTTCCTGGGGATTAATGACTGTCTGGGGTCATTGTCTCCTCCCAGTTAGTTATTAGTCCCCAGGAAATACTGTGTGCCTTGATCATTATTGCTTAATTAGCGTTGAGAATGTATGTATGTGTGGGGGAGGGGTTAGGTTTCTTTTCATACATCCTGTGACTTGCAATAGTGGGGGTGGGTTTCTTTCATTAACTTGCCCTTTTGGGTCTGGACGGGAGCCCAGGCTTTGCTTAGTGTTGGTGGGTTGGAGCATTTAGTCACAGGGTTAAAACCTGTTTGACTCCTGTGTGAAAGCGCCACTGAAAGCCAACATCTGCAAAGCATCAGGGAGTGCCAGCTCTGCTGAAACACGACGGGTCGCGCTGTCTGCAGGGCGCAGCAGCCGCAGGAGTCTGGGAGAAGCGAGTGTCAAAACAGGGGCAGAGAGGGCCTGGCACGGGGAGAAGGGACGTAGCGGGGTGGGAGACACAGCAAGGAGTCTTCCATCCCCAACCATCAGCCCTACAGGCTGGAGAAAGGTAGGGATGGCAGAATAGGCCATTATTGCAGTTCTGCAGGTGGAATTAGGAGGGTCCTGAGAACAGACTCACCATGGATTCCAGCCACAATCCTACATGACTCTGCGTGAAACCACTGCTGCAGGGCGCTGTGATGACATCTCGCTTTAGTGACAATTGTCTGTTTGGAGCTACTTTATATTTTAGGGAGATGTAGTAGGGTTTCCCCCATAACAGTCACCCCACAGCTACTTCAGGAATTTATGCAGCCTCCCCATTACTATAACTTCTGAGCACCTGGCACTCTTGTGTTAAATTTATTTATCTACTGTCACCTCCCCGCGATGAGGTCGGGAAGTGCTGTCCCATTGCACAGATGGGAGCACTGAGGCACTAAGCAATGGGCAAAGTTACCCAGGACATCGGTAGCAGAGCAGGTCTCCTGAGCCCTAGGCTAGCACCCGAAAGGCAGATCATCCTTCATCTCATGCCTGCTACGCTGCCAGAGAAGGATCTGGAATTTGAGACACCCACTCATGGCCATTGCAGGGCCAGGGAGGGAGGTGTAAGTCCATCTCATGGTTCCTCACAGTTCAGGGCGATCACTCCCTGCTACTGGAGACTGTCTTGGCCAGGCTTCTGCATTCAGGGAAGCAGATCCCAGAGGGCATAGACTGGTTGTGATAGCACAGGGGGAGTTCTACACTAGAAGCAGGCCAAGTTTCTATCACAGAAATCCCATGGAAACACAGGTTGGCTATTTATATTGTGATGTGGTGTCTTACTATTTGGATCTCTCTACCCCATATGCTAATGAATCCGTATATTCTCCGCCCTTCCTGCTGTCTTGGGTGACTCTGGCACTGCTGTGCAGGGAAGCTACATACACACCCCTGTATGGCTGAGCAAGGTGCTAAAGCAATCTGGCCCTATAGAAGCTTAGGACCAGTTTCCCTGTGGGTGTAAACTGGTGTAACTCCAATGAAATCAATATATTTACACCAGCTGAGGATCTGGCCTTTAGCATATTTGCAAATATTCATGAAGCTTCCATTGAACGATATGGCCCACCTGAGGATCTGGCCTTCAAAGTCACATCTCTTGATTTACTGGCTAGTTTCATGGAGTTTAAGGCCAGAAGGGACCATTAGATCATTTAGTCTGACATCCTGTATCACCAGGCCATTACATTCACTCAGTTACCCCTATATTAGGCCCAATAACTTGGGTTAGACAAAAGCATTTCACTGCTGTTAGCCCTGCCTAGCCAGTTCAGCTCTAGGAGAATGAGGTGGATTTTGTTCAGGCTCATGCTTCATCCACTGAATTGTGAACCATGTTCTGGTTGCAAAGTCTTCATTGTTAGAGATGCATGACTCAAAAGAACCCAACTTGACTTTTAGATCCCCAACTTCCATTCACTTCAATGGGGTCAGGATTTCACCTTTACTTTATCAGCCTGGTAATTAGGAAAAAAAAAACCAAACCTGTTTTCTTGTTAATTGAACAAATAAGATCTGAAAATCATTGAGGCACAATAAATATGGATTTTTATTTTATTTTACGTGTCACTTTTTAGAATGCAGCTCTTCTTTATTTTAGATAATCCTGAAAACAAACAAACAAAAAACCCCTTACACGAGACTCCAAATATCTGCCAATATAAGTATTACCGATCCCTTGGAAAATAATGGTTCCCAGGCCTGAAAGACTTTAAAAGTAAAACAATCCAACCTAACCAAACAGTATTTGCAATAAAATTAATAGGCATAAAAAGAGATGACTGCTTTTGAACTTAACACTGATCAACATAAATATAATCCCCACTTCAGTCGTTTCCTTAGATATGGAAAAACAACATCTGACAGAGCCAACTGGAACTATATATTTCTGATCCTCCATAAAATGGGCTATAATTCCACCAAACACCTCTTGATCTTGCAAGTGAACCTCTAATAGCCAGCGTATGACAGACTGAAACGATAAAAGGGGAAAAAGGAATTGAAAGAAGTCATGTTTTGCAGATGATATATAAGTATGCATTAATAATACACATTCCAAAGAACTACAGCTCCTCCTATGTATTGACCATTTTGGTGAACCTTGACCAAGCTCTCTCTGAACCTGGAGTCAGTCTCAAATTTGTAATGAAGTTTCACGTCAGCAAGTCTCATGCGATTTCAGGTTCTGTTACAAATATTTCTGCACCATTGTGCTCATGATCAAGACCACAGACTCAAGACCTATGTAAAACAAATGGTCAATCACCACTAACACATAAAATAAAAACAAAACAGATGGTGGAAAAAAAATTCTCCGCTTGCTACGCAAGAGAAATCAACATGATAAATATTTCCCCTCTGCTCCTCTATGCATGGAGGGCACTTCCGGTCGAAATCCTGAAACAAAATGTCATCCATAGTCATAACTTCTAAAAAAACCAATGTAGTCAAATTAAAACAAAACAAAAATTAAAACAAATTAAAACTAACCCAGCATATACCTTTCTATGAAATATGCTAACGTAAAAGCCCCCTTTACTTGACATATAAGGCTAATGGCTGTGATTGCTGTAATTATTACTGCTGCTGCTTGTGCATGTAGCTGGGACCAGATCCCAGACTGGTATAACTGGTGCAGCCCCCCCTGAAACCAGTGGAACTCTGATGATTGAGGAGTCTAGTTCTTGTTACCTCACTTTCCCTATCTACGTGCTTATTAGTTTTATCCACCTGTTATTAAAGATGAGCAAATCCTGGGTATTTGGGATCAAAGTGGCCAAACTGGAAACAAACAAAACTGATTTTTAATTGTTTATTCTCACCAAAACAAAAAAATAACAAGCCAAAAAAAAATAGTGTTTGGGTCAAACGAAGCAACATTTTGAAACAAAACTCCCCAATTCAAATGGACTCTTTTGGAATAAAATGGTTCCTTTAGAAACAAAATGTTGCAACTGTTCTGTGTTGCTTCAAATTTTTGAAAAATTTGTCCTCGTTTTTCATTCGGCAGAAACAACTTGCTGCCTTCAACCCAAGCTCATGGATAGTTTTGGTCACCCTGAAACTGCATTTTTAGGGCATTTACTGTTTGCTCTCCCCACCACAAGGGACTCCAGCTCTGCCTATTAGGCCTCGTCTCTTCTTAGACTGTAAGACCATTGGGCAGGAAAGCTCACTGAAAAAATGTCTGTATATGGGCTAGCACACTGGGACCCTGGCTTGGTTGAGGCCTCTGGGAGCCACAGAAATATAAATGAAAAAAACAACAATAGAGGAAAATAAAAGTGATATGGGCGCAGAGGGCGCTCAGCAGGGGCCCAATGTGTGGGAGCTCTGCACTTGAATTGCCCAACTCCCTCACGCCTCAGGCCTCTGCCTTCATTGAATTAAACTGCCTGTTTGTCATTCTGAATCGCTGCCCTCCAGGTCCCAGTACGCCACCAGCAGCTCCTCACAGCCATGGGCCAAATTCTGCTCTCATTGATGCTGGTGTAATTGTAGTGTAGTCAGAAGAGAGACTCAGACTCAGGGCTTCACTTGTGCCAGGGCTTGTGAGGGCTGAGCCCTGGCACCTCTGGAGGCCTAGCAGTTCAGAGCCCCGGCACCTCTGGGCTTGGCCGTTCAGAGCCCTGGCACCGCCGGGCCTGGCAGTTCAAAGCCCCTGCACCTCTGGGCCTGGCAGTTCAAAGCCACGGCACCTCTGGGCCTGGCGGTTCAGAGCCCCGGCACCTCCGGGCCTGGCGGTTCAGAGCCCCGGCACCTCTGGGCCTGGCAGTTCAAAGCCACAGCACCTCTGGGCCTGGCGGTTCAGAGCCCCGGCACCTCCGGGCCTGGCGGTTCAGAGCCCCGGCACCTCTGGGCTCAGCCGTTCAGAGCCCCGGCACCTCCGGGCCTGGCGGTTCAGAGCCCCGGCACCTCCAGACCTGGCAGTTCAAAGCCCTGGCACCTCTGGGCCTGGTGGTTCAGAGCCCCGGCACCTCTGGGCTCAGCCGTTCAGAGCCCTGGCACCTCCGGGCTTGCCACATCAATTATGAATGTAAAAAAATTACTTGAGCTCTGGCACCTAATTGCTTGATCCCTGGCACCTCTTTCATTACAAATTAAACACTGCTCAGGCCTTGCAGACGTGTAAGCCAGTTTTCACCGTGAGAACAAATCCTGTTTTAGCCATGATGGAGGGCTACCAGGTCTCCAAACCAGACGCTTTTTACTTTTATAGCGTAGATGGGACCCGGATGGAGATTAATTATTCTGAGAATCAAGATACAAAACTACACAGTTCACCAAGGAAGTCTGGGCTACTGCCCAGGTTGGCTGGCACGATTCACATAAGAAAAACATATGGCCACACTGTTTCATGAAAATGGTTCCAGAATACTAGGAACTGCAACCATGTTTGAACATGGTTCTGATCCCAGTGTAAATACAGTCCAGTGTACTTCCAGCATAGTTCAGTGTAGAATGACACAGGACACTTGTTAAAACCATGTCCCCATTGAAGCCAATGGAAAGGTTGCCATGGATGTCAGTGGGGACTGGATTTTACCCTCAGTGTGCACTAGATAATGCTTGGGAATCCGGTGAGTGGAAGGCAAGTTGTCTATTTGTTAGAGAAGATAACTAGAATTTAGGCACCTGGGCTGTATTCCCAGCAATGCTACTGACTCACAAAGTGACCCTGGTCAAATAATTTTCTATCTCTATGACACAACTTATCTATAAAGCAGGACTAGTAATTTTTACCTATCTCTTACTCAGGAATGTAACCTGTGAATCTTAATTCATATTTGCAAAACACACTGAAATAATTAGATGTGAGACCCTCCGTAAGTGCAAAGTATTATTCCTAAACCAGACAATACAGCAAATACCCTGTTCTAATTCACAGGCAGTGCAATTCAGAAGTCTCCTTCATGTGCAAAGAGTGTAACTGAGATAGAAAATAGGATTATAGGAACCCACAGTGATTAGAGTAGGAACTATAGCAAGTAAAGGAAACAATGAAATCTTAAACCATTCTCCTTAGCCTTCTGTCTCCTGGTGCGCCTTTCTTGTAAAGTGGGTCTGGGGTGTCTTAGGGCATGTACGTTGTTTTCCGAGTTAGATCTTAGAGCAGCATTTGAATTCTAGTGTGCAACTAAGAATACTGGGTTAGATAAAGTCTATACAAATGGGGGTACTTACTTCTTTTCCCATTTTTGAAATTCTGCCCCATCCTCATCCAACAGTGGCGAGAGCAGGTTGGGAATTTTATTGTTTTTTTCATTTTCGTTATTGTTTTAGGACAAAAAGTTGATCTTGCTGTTCCATGAGTGGTCTAAAAACCAGATGTTATCCTCACTTGATTATTGTTCTGCTGGTACAGCATGTTTTGTTTATTAAAGAAAAGACATGGTTGAAATTAGATCTATGTGATACACGTCAGCAAGCCTTATGTGTTTGTGAATAATAAACAGCTTGCTACGCTTGGCTTAGACTAGTAAGTTGCAGCCTAGTATCATTTCAGTTTATGTTTAGCTGTACAAACGGCATTGCTGTGTCTGTATCTTTAAACTGGAAAGCACCTTGGAAAAATTTCTTTAAAAAAATCCCATTTCAGATGCTTTGGGGGAAAAGTACTATCCTTTTTTCTTTTGTTAAGTTAGGAAAAATGGACTATGTCTCATGGCTGCTTTAGTTTAAGTAAACATAAACTCTGGCCCAAAGAGCATAACCATCATTTCCTCAGATCTAGCAACACTAACCCAAAATATAGTTTTATTTGGCTAACCCCAAAGTAGGATGTGGTTGCCAGCCTCTGAAACCACATGATCAAGTTTCAAGTCGACGCCACCAGAGCTCTGCCGTTGTCTTCGGCAGGAAAGTCATACAAATGCATTACTCTCAACACCACCGTTCTGTTTAACAAACAAATGTAACCATAACAACAGGTACACTGAAACTGAAGCCTGTACGCTCCTTCTCCTGTTAGAGGTACCACTGTGCTGCTGAGACAAGGAAAAATGACTGGTTGGAAGATGAGTATTGCAGGGGGGAAAATGCCAAGCGGCACGACTCATTTGTGACATATTTTGCAGTCTGCCACGCAAAAGGAGTTCTGAACAACGTATGAGCATCTGGTGTCAGCTGCATTGGTCCCATCTATAGGACTTTTACCTGAGTTCAAACAGAAAAATATCTTTTCCAGAGAGGACGATTCAGAAATTAAATGGGCAACATATGGCTACAATGTGTCAGATTTCCACCCCTCACCCCACGTATGCGAAGGTTGCATGCGAGAGGCCCCTAAAACAGATTGTTCCTTGCTTAGCATCCTTCCAAACAGATGCACATCTGAGTCCTGAAAGCGCCGCACCGCCAGCTCCTTAACTGGTGTAAATTGGTGTTCCTCTGTTGATTTCCATGGAGCTCTGCGGATTTACATCAGCTGAAGATCTGACCTCTTTTGCTTTTTCATTTTCTTAACCCTCACTTCATTTTCCTTTTAAATCATGAACTCCTCAATGAGACGAAGAGATGAACAGATGACAGAGTTGCGAGCCTCTGGTTAATGACCAGTACTATATTCAAAACCTCGTTTGGTTTTGTTCCCACTCACTGCTTCAATGCTGCTGATGAGAAGGAATTAATTTTATTGAGGAGAACTCAATGAATTTAATGAAAAACTGCTCACTTGGCTGGAAAGGCTTTGACAGACGGCACAGCAGCCGGTCAGATTTGAAACACTTTACATCTCCTGGATTTGGGGAAGGGGACAAGAGGGTGAGGGGAGGGGAGGTCATCGCAGATAAGCTGCAAGGCGAGTGTTTCCAGGGCTCTGCAGAACAACAGAGGCGCGCTGCGGTCTCTTATTTTGATTCATGGGCCTCCCCCGGCCTTCTGTTCCGGGATGGACCAAATCTGTCCCTTGTTTCAATAAACACCCAATAAGAAACTAATCGACGTACGGCGAATTGGAGAAGAAGAAAAGGTGTCCAATGAAACGCTTGTGGTCACGGAAGACTCTTTTGCATTGTAACCATCTGGTGCACTGCAATTACAATGAATGGGATAATTGAGTCCCAAGTAACTTCTTTGGGGTACAAATAATGGCCCTGGCTGATCTGTATTCCTCACAACTCTGCTGCCCCAGCATTTCATTCCACATCTGCACGTTTCATTGATCGGGCACCACGCTACCAATAAGTTACTACACTTAATTAAGTCCACATAATTCTCAAACGAGCAGAAAAGTTTGTGTGTAGGCCAAGAAGAAAAGAGCCTGCAAATGAGACTTTAGTGACTCTGCTTTGTATAAAGGATTGAGATTGATGGCAAGCTCATGCCACCAAGGTTTCACTGTGACATAGCTGGGAAATCATTAGGCAGTTCAACAGCTGTTTATAATCTGGAGAAAGCCTGCTTTCAGACCTACGTACCCCTGGAGATGATTGAAACCCCATTGTAGCGTAATCTTGCTTTTCAGAAAGTGTTACAATTCATTGGATTTGATTTCTAGGATGCCTGGCTTCCAGGGCATCATTAAAACCCCTTTAAGAAACTGGAGAATGGAGTCCATAGCCCGAGAGCTTTGCCTGCTCTTTAAGCGTATTCCACTTGAGCTCCCAGAGAAGGAGCGGACAGGAAAAAGGCAAACATATGCCCCAAAGCAAATATTACCGAAACCAACTTTAAGGAGGAAAATAAAATACTGACTATGCTGGTGCAATAGCAGCTGGGGCAATTGGGACAGGCAATTGCTGGGGCAATTGGGACAGGCAATACTGGGTGGGGGGGAGACTCTATTACTTTTGTGCTTTGATTGATTAGATCACTACTCATAACCAGAAAAGGCCTTATTCCTTCAGATATGTAGCCATCATGAATTAACCTTTCAAGTAGAATAGTGTGACTTTTCCAACCAATCACAGGGCAGAGGGCCCCGATCCTCCTCATGTTGGAGAGAATGGGATTTTGCCACTGAGCTCAGTGGGACCAGGATCAGACCCATGAGGGCTCTCTGAAAGGAATTTCTGCAATTAAGGGAAGTGAGGAAGTAAACAAGGAGCAGAGCGACAAAGAGATTTTAGAAAAACAGAGCCCAGGTCTACTGCTCGATCAGTCAAAGGCCCATTAATAAAAGAGAGGGGTTTTAAAGGTTTTCTTTTTCCCTCATCCCACCAAACCCAGCCTGAAGCAGGGACCTTGAGGACATTTTCCCGAACAAGTGGCAAAATATCCCCGAAGCGCTGCAGGGGTCACTTCACACACACAGCTTGCCCCTCATTTGTTTATCTAAATGCTGACAAATTGCAGCATTTTAACAAGGGATCTCTGGTGCTGAACTTCATTTGCATGGCCTGCCCTCTATCACTGAACTGATAATGAGGCTAAACATAAAGCCTTCATTCACTGCTATAAAGATGTCTGACAATGGTGAATACCAAGCAGGAGAATTAGGTGGTTTATAGGAGAATATGCTTTTGTGCGAAACTTCATCCCTTTTGTCTCCCCGGTGGCTCATTTTTCAGCTCTTTCAGGGAAGCTGTCTCCATGTCCTCTCTAGTGAGTTTTTCCCTTTTTTCAAAAAATGATATCTTCCAAAAATGCTAGGATACCATGTCAGCAACTGGTTTTGTCAATCCCCTCTGAAATGCCGGGGGTCCCTTTCGTTTCACGACCCGGCGAAGATAAACATTCTCCAACGTTCGCGCCTCAGAAGTTTTGCTCCTCCATTTGGGTAATTCATATCTAGTCTCCTGTGCATGGCACACTACAGCAGCCTTCTGTCCCGGGACACTCTTTGCAATAACAAAAAACAGCCCTGTCTTTGTGGGTCCCCCCCCGCAATGACATCATCTGATATTCCTTTCAAACAAGGATGTTCATAGGAAAAGGGGCTGTTGGGGTTCTTTCAAAGCCGCTAATTGGATGGATCGGATTAAGGCTTCATTGTTCGCTCCAGTGTTGTGAGCTGATTACTTGAAGGAGATGGTCCAGGTCTAATATCCAATTTGACTAAACTCAGGGCTCCCACTTTTTTCATGGTGTAGCCCATATTTTAATAGCGAGATTGTCTCCTGCACCAGCTCCCCTCCCAGGCCCATTCCATTCATGATTGTAGGGCAACAGCCATGGCTACCTGGGAGAGGGGTAAGAGTCAGTGTATTTTTAACTGTCTTTGCGGTGCTCAACGTTTTGTCCCGGGCTCAGTCGCTGGCTGCTGGATTGAAGCACGGTAGGCGATTATAAAGCTCACTCCCCTGATCCTAGGCCTGTCTAATCCTCAAGTCTGCTCTAAATGATGCCAGCCGGCAACTGTTGCAAGGCAGTGAGATGCAGCAGCAGGAGGACAGCTGTGGTGGGCAAAGGCCCCAGAGCCAAACCCGCTTTACTCTGGCCACACTGCTTACAACAGGGCGGGAGGTGATGCTATGGAGCACAAGGATCCCCTCCACTGGAATGATCCCCTCCCTGCCCTGGGCCAGATATGTCAGCTTCTGGGCTACGGGGCCTCAAGTTGATTCTGGACCACGGTCTGCTGCCAGCTCCCCCTCCATGTTCAGTTCCCCTCTCCACCTCATTCCCTTCTCTCTGCTTCACCTTCTTCCCTGCTAGCTGGGCCTCCTCCTTCCTGCCACGTTTCTCTGCCGCCTAGTTCTCCTTTCTACTGGTCCCCTAGACATGCTTTCCAGGCGTATGGTCCTCAGCTCCCTCTTCTCCTCTGAACATGCTGCTCAGCTGCCTGGTTCCCCTCTCCCCCAGAGATATTCCTTTTCTATTGGCATCTCTATTACCGCTGTCAGCTCCTGGCTCCTCACCTACTCTTGCTCCCACTGGCGGCTCCAGTCTTGCTGGTAGCTCTGGTCCCTGAGAAAAGCTCCTATTTCCTATAGTAGAGGCAGCTACAATGGCTCCTCCTCCTTGTTTCCAGCTGCTTTTAAGGGCATCTAGGCTCTTTGCAAGGAAGAACCTGCCTGCCATTCAGAGCAGCTGGAAAGATGGAGGAGGATCCAATGCCACATCATCTGCCAGTTCTCTGCACTCTCCCAGGAAGTGCTGTGCAAGCCAGTCTGAGAAGCACTGGACAAGACCCCATCTGAGGTCAATCTACTTTCTTTTTATTCTTTTAAAAACTTTCTTGGACCTGTTCATGTTCCCGTCCCTGGAGAATGTCTCACTCTCACTGAACACACACAAAAAAATTGGCATCACATTTTATTGAATGTTTATGTCACTGAGAATACAAAACACCAGTATGGGATGAGTGTAATAATTAAGCACAGACCCAACATATATGACAGCATCACAGTTGGAAGGAAATTCATCTTCCAAAGGTTTGTTTGAAATCTAGAATGGAGAAACACAAAGGTGACTGACACATACAACTATTCTCTGTCACATTCTGTTAAGGCCAGTTCCCCAGCCACTTAATGGCAGTGGCGAAGGTCTGGATGATAAGCTAGTATATACAGTTGTGGAAATACAGTTTCTGCAGTAGCTCCTTCAATATTAGAGCTGGGTGAAATGCTCCAGTTTCTCTGTGCAGGAGAGCTTTCTTCCGTTTTGCTCCACACAGGTTCAAATCCTATGTTTCGATTCGAATTCCCGGCCTCAGAGTGAAACACAGCCACTGAATTTCACCTGGCTTAAAGTCAAAGGCTCACAACATGGCCAATGTGATGTGATTTTGATGCAAACCCCTAAATCAACCAGGTCCACTAAAAAGGCATGTGAGTCATAGTAAACCCTTTACTAATAGGGCCTGATCCTCAGGGGATACTTAGCAGATAGAGCTTTACATATTTATGCCTGCTGAGGTTCAGGCCTTCCAAACAAGCACTGAATAGAAAAAAGTTGCACAAGTGGGATCCAGATCTGATTTTGAACCCCACCCACTTATGGTCAGTAAGCTCCAGAGGGTTATTTCAGGCCCATATCTAGTGTTGAATCTGGGATGAAAGCTGAAAAAGTTTCCTTGCAAATGATCCTCACAGCTCTATTACACGTGAAAACACTTTCTGATTTCTCAGCTATGGTCATAATTGCTTTTTAGAGGGGCTTCTATGGGAAATTCCAATTCTCATTGTTCGTACTTGTTCTGCATTTCATTATTATGGGTGTTGGATAATCTCCTCACTGTAATGAAAACAATAAAGAAGCAATAATTTTTAAAAGAAGAATAAGAAAATGCTGTTCAGAATCAGACATGAAGCACAACATGAAGCACTCTGGAGCAAGGACACTTGACAAATGTTCTTTCCCTCTCTCGCACCCCATAATTAACGGATAAACTGTCAGTTTTGTTTCATTCATCATCTCCCATCACCCAGATTTTCATCCCTCTGTGCTATGAAGTAGGGGAGAGTTCATGTCACTTTAAAACAGGGATCTCAAACTCAAATTACCAAGAGGGCCACATGAGAACTAATTCATTGGCCTGAGGGCTGCATCACTGACACTCATCCCCGCTGCCCCCAGCCCGCTCCCACAGCACCCCTTCCATGAGGCCTCGCCCCTGCCCCGCTTCTTCCCACCCCTTCTCTGCCTCCATTCCAATCCCTTCCCCAAATCCCTGCCTCTTCTCCCCGGGGTGTGTGGTTTCCCCCTCCTCCCCACTCCCTCCTAGAAACCGCTAAGCCGCCAAACAGGGAACTGCCTGGAGGTAGGTAGAGTTGCGGGGAGCAGAAGGTGTGTGGGGAACTTGGCAGGTACAGGAAATAACTCGGGGGCAGGGTTAAGGGGAGTTTGGCGGCCAGAGGCAGTCACTCGGGGCCATGTGGGGGCAGGGAGCTTGGTGGCCTGCAGCAAAGAACCCCCGCAGGCTGCATGTTTGAGACTCATGCTTTAAAACCTCATTTAAAACCTTACCCATTTGGGCCAGGCAATTTATTTCATCCATCTATTTCTCTGTCTTGTCATTTTTACAAACTGGGAAAAATGACAAACGTTAAAATGGGTGAAAAGAAAAAAAAAGCCCAAAACAAACAAGCAATCTGAAAAAAAAAAAAAGAAAAGAAAAAGAAAAAGCTTCCTCCTGCAAAACCTCAAATGTTTAGATTTTCTTCCCAAGAAGACTTGTTCCACCCCATGCTCCATCTCACCAACCCCCCCAAGTATGCAGAGGAAGTCAATGTGCTTCCATCTAACTTGCACCCCTCTGGGGGCACTGTTCAGTAAAACGTCTCTGTAAACTGTCCAAGTGTAACCCAATCACAGTGATTTTGATGAGGGCCTGTTGGACTGAGTTACATGAGCAGGGGCAGAATGCGAGTTTGAACGCTCCGAGGCATGGTTTCACAAGAGCGGGCTCTGTTTTTGTAGGGTGCAGTTTTCTTTTTATGGATCATGGAAGGGGGCGGTCATTTCGGGAAAACAAATCATTTTGGCCTGCTGCTCGCTAGCCGCCCCCCGAACTCAAGCGATGCCAGACACATGACATATCGATTTGATTCATGACCTTTAAAAAAACAAAACCTGGGTCACATTTTCACAGTCACCATAGGCTATTTTATTGTGCCGTTGCTGCATTAAGTATTTGGCTTTGCTCATTAATCATCAAAGCAATGACTTCGGAGAAAGCCAGGCTGGCTGCAAAGGTGCATGCACTAGTTCTGAGTCTCTGAGATCAGCCGGGAGAAGGGGTTTTAGCGGAGTTGTTGCTGGGGCAGCTTAGCCCTCATTTCAGCTCATTGCTAAGGACCATCGACTGGAGCAGGCTTTTTGATTGGTTTTTTCGTCCCTCAGTCACTACACCTGGGGCTTCAAAGCCAGTCTCAGAATTCGATAGGACCTTTACAGCTCGTAGGGGGGCTGTGCGTGGCTTCACCCTCCCAGCAGGAATGGCTAACGGCAGTGGGCCAAAGTCACCATCATGCTTTTGGTCCCGGCCCATTGGCTAACCTAGTCCAAATGAGCCACAGGCTTGGCGTAAGGAGAGCACTGGTCCAGGGCACCTCCACTTCATACTGCCAGCGCTACACTGCCCCGGCAGCAGCCTCCAGGGCAGGAAGGTGTTTAGGGTGGAGATGGGCTTGAGGCATGAGGCAGAGGTCAGGGGAAAGAGGAAATGCTCCTGAAGGGGCTGCTTCTCCATTGCTACAAGCCCTCTCGGGATTATGGCAGCAGAAGGTACAAGTTAGGGAAGCCCGAAGGGTTGTCTTAGTTTGCTCTGTGGGATACACTGGTCCCTGGCAGCCACTGAATAGGGGAGATGCAAGCTGTGTCCCCTTTCTTTGACCCTAGTGACTCTGCCCCATTGCGTGAGGCAGGCTCTGTCCCTCCAGTGACTGTGGGAGAACGTGGGCTGGAGCTGCTTCCGCGACACTTCCCCCTGGCAACTGGCCATCTCTGCAAGCCGGCGCAGAGATGGGACGGGGCCACAGCACTTTCACTGTCTGTACTAGCCTCCAGCAGTCCTCCCGCTCCCCGAGTTCAAGCTCTGGCCTTGGCTCCGGCCCTAAAACGCCTTTAAGGGAATGGAAATCATAAGCAGTTTACTTCCATCTGGGGCCAAATTTGGCTTGGGCAGATGTGCACCACTTTGCACCAGTAGAGTTTGGCCCCTGGCCTGTGGATTTTCCATGCTTGTTCTTTTTTCTTTCCTTAGTCTGTTACTCTGCATAGCCAAACAAAACTTTTTAAGGGAGACCAGGCTTTCCTTCTAGCCCCCTCCCCTGCAGTGTAGACGAGTTCTGACAAAGATGATTTCAAAGGAATTTAATCAATCTGGATACCAATGTACTTTATATGAGAGACTTTTTCTGTCATGGGAAAGCCTTGTAATGAGGAGGAAGTGAGCAGCAAGGAGCAGCTTCAGATTTCATTGCTAGCTGTGCAGAAGAGCAGCGTGTGATTTCACAGCCCTGTCCAGCTTTTAAGGCTGTTTAAACTCTGGCAGGTAGTTGGACTTGTAAAACTTTATTAGCAAGACGAAAACAAGGCCTGAGTGTCAATCATCAGAAATGCCCAGCCATGTCTTTTTGGTCTGTGTCGGGGAGGGAAGGTCGGGGACGGAGACTTGAACCACCATCTAATTTGAAAAATGTTTTATTTTTTTGTAAACAGCTCCATCTGGAACTAGTAAACGTTCAACATTTGAGCCAACCCCCTCACCACCTCCACACAGCCCAGCCCGCCTGAAATGAATCCAGCACCAACCATTGATTTCCATTGCTCTCCAGAGCTGGGATATGATGACACCACCTCTGGGCCAGAAGAGACTACAATCATTCACTCTGAGTCATTACATAAGCAGCAGCCTGTGATTTATTAAACCACAAAAAAATAGGTTGCACTAACACTGAGAGTCTGACTGCAAACCATAGAAGGAACCACATGCAATGTTAAGGCTGGGACTCCCTCCTTCACCTACGCTGTGGTGTCTAGGCATTGTGTGGGTCCTGAGGAATTGTCCCTATTTTGGAGGCCCGCCTGAAGTTCCCCAGACAGAAATGTGGACAAGGCTTCAGCCTGAACAGTGATTTGTCTCGCGTTTGTGGCAGACTTAACAAAACAGTGTTTGTCCGCTTAATTTTCTTTTCTGGTTTGTTTGCCATTGAGTAGGATTTGGGCCTGCTCTTCCGATATTTCACCCATCTCCTAAGTGTTCGACAGAATAAATATTTTAAAAATAAATAAATAAATAGCAAAAAAATGGAAATCTAAGTGAGCTCAGAGAAATGTAGAAATGACTCCCCCATAGGGTCTGTGTATTTCTCCTTTTCTGTCTTAGGGCAGCTATGAGAGACACCATTTACCCAAGACATCTTTGGGACCCCTTACTTGACAGGTCACCACACCCAAGGAACATCTGAGCTCCAAAGTGAAGCTAGCACAGCTACTTCCTCAGTCTTACGTGTCTAGCTAAAAGCTACATATACTAGGAAACTATCTTATAGCTAGTGTATCGGCTTCATGGATCATCGCTTGGGCACTCCATGATGGTATATGGGGCTGGGGGAGGGGCAGAGGGGGAAAAGAAGCAGCAGAATCTGAATTCACAGAGGCTTGGTGCTATTTGAGGGCATTGTGGGATAGGTACAATGCACAGGGCCTGGAAGGCTAATGTAGTGGGCTTTTGTGAGCACCAGGAATATGATGGTTAGAGTGGGCTCTTGGCTGCATTCGACCACACAGCTGCAAGATGTAAGGATGCAGACCTTGAAGCATGGACAGGGCTGCAGAGTGCAGCCTGTTAAAAGGAAGGAGCTGGCTAATGGACTTTCCAAAAGACTGCCCAGCAGGATTTCAACAAGGAGAAAGGGTTCTGGGTCCCTGGAGGACAGCCTTTTCAAACCCAGCTGGCCAGTCCCCGCCTTCGTCCCAGCCCCCATTGACCAAAAGCATTTGGATGTTACCTGAGACCTTCAGATAAACAAGGTGGCATTGTATTTTGATTATTCCCATGAAAGAATACAACAGCCCCTTGGAAGTCATTGCAGCCTATTGTGTGAAGGCTTCTGTGGCAGTGCTTAGTAGTTCATAAAAGGCCCACAGCCTGCTCTCTCTTATGCCCATGCAAATCCATTGATTTCAGTCAAGTTACTCCTGATTTACATCAATATAAGAGCAGAGATGGTGCAAGCTCTTGACCTATGGTCCATACAGGGCGCTCATTTGCTGAATATTAAAACAGTGCCCTCATCTAAGGTCTAGCCTATCGATTGTTCAGAGTCCTCAGTAACAACGTTGTGAAATTACTCTTGGAGAAGAATCAGCACTCATAGAAAACACTCATTTGTCCAGACAAAAGCATGTAGTCATTTTTCATATTTCTTCCCAAATACTCCAAAGCACAAGTCTAGGTGTAAGATTTATAGGAGGTGGCTTGGGTGGGGTTTATTGGCATTTAAAAGCCATCGTTTGCTACTCTTTAACTTCTGTTTATTTATCTGCATACTTAAAAACAGGGGAAAAAATCCACCCAATCGGGTGAGGCTGTCTCACTTCTGGGATAAGACTTTGTGCACTAAGTTTCGTCTGATAGAAGTCCTGAAAATAGTGTTTTGTGTGTTTTTTTAACTTAAAATGCTGACACCACCTTAACTATAGAGCAGTGCAAACCACGCTTCTATAACACAGGCATGGCTTCATCTGGAAATTAGGAAATCCTCATTCAAACTTCCAAATGTATAAATACATCATAGAATATCAGGGTTGGAAGGGACCTCATTTAGTCCAGCCCCCTGCTCCAAGCAGGACCAATCCCCAGCTAAATCATCCAACAGATTTTTGCCCCAGATTCAACTCAGATCCCTGGGTTTAGCAGGCCAATACTCAAATCACTGACCTATCCCTCCCATTTACTCCAGTGTGAATCAAATTATGGCATGTCCTGTAATTAAGGATGCTGGTGGCCAAATCATATCATAGGTTTATTTTCATCACAGTACGTTTGTGGCTTAGCAACTTATGGTGTCTCCATCACTTGCTTCAGCAAATGCCTTGAGAGTGTTTGTTTCCCAGCTTATTCTGTGGTGACAGATCCTTTATTCATTCTCTATCTGAAGGCAGGGATTTCACTAATTGCCGCAGGCCAAGTGCTGAGGAATGATTACATGCGCCACGGGGCAGTTATTGTACAGTGACTGAAAACAATCGAACGGCTGAATGAATTCCTGGTATACTGAGGCCTCGTGTAGGGTGCACAGCTATAGGGGGAAAAAAGAGTGGTCAAAAATGTGTTTGATTGTTTTCTAGTGAAAGGCTAACATCAGCTTGCTTCTTCCCCGAGGGCGACCACTTTCAGACCACTGTCAGACATTAACCTCTCAGAATATCAGCCTCTCACACAGAGCATCATCAAAATTATATAGAGAGGCCAGTAGCTTCATCAGCCTGCCACTAAAATTTCTGGAAAATCTCCCATGGATGTTTATGTGAATTGGACCCCATCTTAAACAAAGTGATCTAAGACCTGATCCAAAGCCCACTGGAGTCAGTAGGGGACTCTCCATTGACTTAATGGGGTTGGGGACAGGCCTCTAGTGAAATGAGAGGCTATTGTTGAATTTTTGCATGCACTAACCCAGGAAGGAAACACTTTGGGCTCCTGATTATCATTTATCACTGTCTATAATGCATTTTATATAGCAAATAAAGACAAAAGGCCAGATCCTGCTCTCAGTTAACTCACTGTAAACCCAAAGCAGTATCAGTGGACCTACTCCCCTTCCCTCTATCTCTCTAAAACCATTCTTCCCCCAGGGCCACCAACCTCTGCTGCCCTCTTCCCCCTCTCTTCCCCGCATCACTGCTGGCACTCTTGGTGTTGGAGATGGTGGTGATATCCAGCAGCGGGCAATCTTTCATTAGTAGGGTTAATAGATTACGGGCCTTGATGGATTTCTCCATGTCTTACTTCTGGAAGTGGGTTAACTTAAACAGGCCAATGCTCCAAGATTCTGATCACCTCTCTTATGAGGTTAACATCAATGTGGGCTGTGGGTTCGCAATGCCTTGCACTGAATAGGCCTAAATCCTCATCCATGGAGTGAATCACAGACTAAATCTTAATCGAGTTAGCTCACCACTGATTTCCCCCCACTTCCCCGATACAGTAGCTCTTGCCACGCTGATATGCACGAAGTGCTAAAGTGAAATCCAAGTTCCCAGACTGAGATAATGAAAACTAATAGCTTAAAAGTCAATACAATGGAGAGAAAGAGGTCTCAGATGTCAAACAGGCCATTGCATGGTGAGACAGACCAACCACACATCATCGCTCGTATCTCAACAGATACAGGCGATTTGTACAAGAGCCTCTGTGCTAATATAGACCAGATGCAGTGAAGAGGGAGATGAGCTGACTCTCCATTACAGGTATTCCCACTTACCCCTATCTCCGCTGTGGGTTCTGAACAGTGGGATCTGATGCCACTTTAGGAAGCAGCATGTTCAGTAACTGGTACATTGTGGGGACAATGGATAAATAATGAACTCTGAGGGTTAGCCCTACCACAGTCTTCTACATCATTCCTGGCAGTAGCATGGTTGGAGACAGTTCTTCCTGGAACTCTTGTCTAAAACGCTGTAGCTTCTACCATGGATAAATAATGGTACATATAGAAAAAGGCCCGATTCACAGTTGTGGCTAATGGCTACCCCTGTGCTTAGTCCGTAAATTCTTTGGGGCTGGGTTCGTTCCCTCCTAGCGCACGGAGAGGGACAACAATGATCCTCAGTGCATCCTGGATTGGCTCAACCTTCACAAAAAGTGATGCTAAAATACTGAAAAAGGTGCTTATTCGGTAACATCTTAATGTGAGTCTAACAGACCTTGGTTAAAGTTCTGGGAGATCCCTGAGCGTAAATCCTCAGCTGAGTGTATTCCAACAAAATACAGAACGTGGGCCAACCGCAGGTGAGCGATGGTGTTGTATGTTATTCCTGTGCACTGCCCTCTGCTGACCTAGACCTACATATCCTCCTGGATGGACACGGTTAATGACTTGGCTGGCGTTTTCTACACTCTGAGGAGCCAGAAGAAGGTATCAGTTAAAGAAAGGGCTAGAAATGCAGCCCTTGTGGGCCTGCCTGATACTGGTGGCATGTGCTAGCCCCAGCTGTGCTGGCTCACAGACAAACACAGGAGCGAGTGTGGCACCCACATAAAAATGTAGCCATGAGTTCTGGGCAGGTCCCAGGCTCCTTAGTTGGTTTCCTTTCAGTTTAGCCGTGCCGCTGTGTCAAGCAATAGAAAGACACACACGACGTGTTGGCACTAGTAGTCAGCAACAAAGTGATAATGAGACCCTGCACTTTGTTATGAATTAACAACCCCTCCCCCACTCATCGGAAACAATGAGCTTCAGGGCTAAGTTCTGGAGTCCTGCATGATCCTGGAATAAAAAGGCCTTGCACAGCTGGTGTCGGCAGGGCTCGTATGATGGGGGCCTCCCTTCCCCAGGAAGTGGAACACCACTACAGTTGTTCCAGAGTCTTTACGACAGCTAGGAATGGTTCCAGCTGGCATGGCACAAAGGCGCATACTAGTAGGGGGGTTGGCCAGTGTATCTACATAAGTTTGGGCCCACTGGCCAATAGTTCTGCTCCTCCACACCCTCCCCTTCGATCCCTCTTCCTTGCTGAGATGAGGAGAGCCTGTGCAAAGCAGGGATCTGTGATTGACATGGGGGCATAAGGCTCCCTGTAGGCCTCTCCTTGGCCTGCCTCCCATGAAGTGGAAGTCAGACACTTCCTCTGTATTTAGGGACTTCCTGTGCCCCAGGGGAAGGGGCTAGCCTAGGATTTGCCCCGTATGTGCCAGTATAGATGTAGATTAGAGCTCTTAGAAACCTTTGGCAGTTACAAAATGGCTGTGCCAGGTATAATAGCCCCTCTGAGTGATATAATTAAATCCATAGAATTGTATTTTCATAACAAGACCTTGGGGAGAAAAAAGAGCCCCCAAAGCCCAGTAACAGGGTAGCCATCTGACCAACTGAGAAAACTCCCCAAAAGCTGTGGACACATTGTGCCTGGGAGATTTGCCAAAAAACTATGGCCAGAGCCTTAAAAGTGGATCCTCCGATAGAAACCAAAGAGAAATAAGCACCTAAACACATCAGAGGTTCTGGGCCTAGCTATCCCTTACCAATGAGCACCTTCCCCCACATAGCTTTTTGGTCCTATGATCTCCACTGAAAGACTAGTAGGGAAAGAGGAATTGAGGCAGAGTGGTAGAATCAGAGGCATCCTTGTCTCTGTTTTTGGCCTGCTTATAGTATTCTTCAAATATAAATAGCCTCTCTGATCTTTTTTTACCCCTCTCCAATGAGAAAATCCACAAAATATTTGTTTTTCTAAGTTAACAGAATTCTGTGTTTATTATAATGGTTTCAGAAGTGACTTTCTTTCCACCGTGGGCTGGAAAGCTCTATACTACCTAAGTGAGTTTTGTTATGGCATAACAGCCCATGCCATCATGAGACTGACTGCACACAATAGTCTGTAGTGATGTGTAGGAGACAGATTGAGCCTTTAACATCTTTGGGTTAATACCTCAAGCCAGGCCTCATTTACCAAATCAATCATTTATTCTGCTGTCCTTTTAGACTGCTGAAACTGAACTAATTTTATTGCTTTCTTTATTATTTAATTGTACCAATAGGCAGCCACAGTGAACATAATAAACTCCAAAGTTGACTCATAAAGGAGCAAAGATGCTGTAGGTGAGATACAGTTGAGTATGTCAAGCACCAATCTTATCCCTCATTGGAATATTAGGTTTCTAAAATGGATTATTAAAAATGAATGTTCATAGGAACCAAGAAGGTCTTGATTTGGAGGTAGAACAGGGCAAGTCCTGCAGTAGGATATTCAGAAAGAGAGACCTGCAATGCATGTGTAACACGAGAGGACTGGTTGAGGCCCATACATATGTTTTACACACAGACACATAAACACATAGAGTTCATGTCAGGGAGGAAACCTACATACTGTGGGCCAGATTCTCAGCTGATGTAAACTGGGCTAGCTCCACACAAATCAATGAAGCCATGCAGAAACTAAGGGTCTGGCCCGCTGCGTCTACAGGGTCAAATAATGCAAAAACATTCCCATGATGTTATTAGTTAGAATTTGCACAGGGATACACTTTGGTGATGCCCATGTCTCTTTTGGGTTCCCTTTATCTGAACATCAGTATTTCAGATTAACTCATAAAAATATTTATTGAAAGGACATTTCAGAATGAGATATACACGGATTCAGGTGAAGTCCAGAAGTCTGAGTGAAGTCATCCAGTCAGAAGACAGAAACAATTCCGTTTGACCAATCACAACTAAATAACACAGCTCAAGCAACAGATTTTGCCATCAGCCCCTAGACCAGGGATCGGCAACCTTTGGCATATGGTCCATCATGGAAATCCACTGGCTGCAGGAAGCAGCACAGGCCAAGGTATGTGCTGGCCACCATTTCCCGCAACCCCCATTGGCCTGGAATGGTGAATCGCGGCCGGTGGGAGCTGTGATCATCCGAACCTGCAGATGCTGCAGGTAAACAAACCGTCCTGGCTGCCAGCAGATTTCCCTGATGGACTGCATGCAAAAGGTTGCCTATCCCTGCCCTAGACTAACAAATCCAAAAATATATTTGAGAATTTTTCTTGCAAATTTTCCACAGGCAGAGATAAAGAGGCTACATTCATTGAATAAATCATTTGCTGTGACTTTTCTTCTCAGTTTCATTGTTTCCCAGGACCTGGAGTAATATTATATATTCCCCATTAGAATTATACAAATAAAGATTTGAACTTTTGAAGCGGACAGCACCCTTAACTCCCCTGGACTTCACTGGGAGTTGAGGAAGATAAAAACATCTTCATAAGAACATCGATGTAAGAATGTTGACACTGGGTCAGACCAATGGTCCATCTAGTTTAGTATCCTGTCTTCTGACAGTGGCCAGGGCCAGATGGCTCAGAGGGAATGAACAGAACAGGACAATTTTTCAGTGATCCATCCTCTAACATCCAGTCACAGCTTCTGACAGTCAGCCTCAGTCCTGAATCTAATCTTCTATTTTATTCTGGTTTTGCTATTCAGTACATCCCCCCCAAATGTATCAATTTTTGAAGATCATTTTCTAAGAGTTCTTAAGATATATTGGTCTCATATATATGAAATAAAATATCCATTGATATATCTTACAATCACTTATTTTATAACAGGCTTTAGGAAATGAATTCCAAAAAGTATATATGAACATCCTGCCAAATAAAAACTGTAGACCAAATTCTTAGCTGGTGTAAATCAGAAGTCAATGGAGAAACACTGAAGCTAAGGTTCTGGCCCTGTGAATTCATTTTACTAGTATGTGTGACCTTTTAATAGCATGAATGTTGGTGTGAAATTTGTCCAAAAGAATGTTTGCCAGAATTAGAATTCTCACACTTTTGAAATTATACATTAGTGAGAAAATCTGTGTAGTCATCTTGAAATCACTTTGACTTAAATTTTCTTGTTTCTACAAGTTTTAGTCATCCAACCGGAAAGCAGAAATAACATGTGAAATAGGCAACCAGTCACAGAACTCAGAGTACATATAGCTAGTAATCATAGCAAGTTCACATCTTATTAGCTGAAATATGTCAGTGAAACATTTCCTAACAGATTAAAAATCAAAGTCTGTTGGTGGATAATTCACCAAGGGAGAAGGCTTAAGTGGGACTCTATGTCATACAGACTTTGTGATGGGGAAGGTTTCACCCTAACCGAAAAATGGCTAAGAACACAGAATAACTGATTCACTCCAAATAGGTGGTGAATTCTGGTCTCCAGTTGCATACAGATGAAGTATTTAGATCTATGTTGTGAGCACTATTGGACTATTGGTTCAGTAGGTTACCCTGTTGCCACTAATGTGATAATGAAATAGACTCACTTTGAAGCAACGTGACCAGGATAAGCACGGTGCAGTTGTTATTACTTACTATACCCATAATGGGCAAGAATGAAAGGAAACAACCAATTCATATTGCTCTTCCCTATTGGGCTAACAAAAATATCCTAAGCTAAAATCAACCAGAAAATATTTGCTCTAAACCCAAGTGAACCTGGATCTGCTCTGCAATCAATGCCTACGGTGAGAAATCCATGACACCTGCACCGAAAAGGAAGCAGGCCACATAGCAAATGAGGAATTCATTTGATTCACCATAGGATTGATCAAATCTAATTGAATTCTCCTAGTGTCTTCAGGCCATTGGTGCTCACATTGCCTGGAGTCCTAGCTGCACACTTGTGCATGCAGTGACATCTAGTGACAAAGACAGTGAAAGTGGCTCCAGAGGAAAGCTATTTCAAGAGAACCTTTAGACCAGGATTGCTGTCTAAATAGCCACAGACTCAGCCCCAGTCTTCTTGATTTGGCGGATTCCCTGCACAATTTTTTAAAAGGCAAAAATGGTCCTGTTTTGGCATCTCAGTGGTTTAGCTGCTGGCAGCTGCAAACAACCAAAAGCTGTCGAAATGACCAATATTGGTGTTACCTATACTTTTGTTTGTCAATGTGGTGTAGGTGAGACATGGGAAGGAACTAACACTCCCTCCCTGACAGGGAACGGGAACTGACCACTGAATAACTGGAGACGTTATGGTTTCCAGAGGCTGCTTTCCTCTGGCTCTTTTCCTGATCTTGCTACACTCATGTGTTCACAGAGTGGCTTACTATAACAGGTCCAATTTAATGAATGATGCGGCTCTGCCACAGTGGGTGTGTTTCCCTGATTCATCTGCTTTTAGTACATGAACACCTGGCCCTTGTTAGGATCGTCCAAATTGAAGTAGGTCGGGAGAGGCATTGGTTTGAAATCCTTGACCTTGGGAAAAATGGAGAGAGGAAGACGTAAATATTTTTCTCTCTGAGGACTGATCCAGAATCCATTGGAGTCCAATGGGCATCAGTGGGAGTCTGTCCATTGACTTCAATGGCCTTTGGACCAAGCCCTAAACATTTTGTTTCTGCACAATCTGCTGACCATTTAAGCACAAAGGCGATGTGCAGACTCATAAGAGCCCGATCTTGTACTAATGAGAGCACTGCTTAGCAGCAATCAAGTTACTCCAGTCTAGCTATAGGCTAAAAGGCGAAGTCCTTAATTTGCACCAGGAGGATTATGCCTCAGCCCAGGCCTCTGTTATTTACTGACACCCTGACCCTTTTAACCCTGTGCTCTTGAGAGCATGGACGTGGAAGGGTTTGGAAGATCATAAATCTGGAGATATACTCCCTCCATTACTGTCCGGGAACACTGCGGTGTCAGTTGTGGAAGAGCGAGAAGGCATCCAGGATACGCCAGGGCAGTACCCAGAACGTCAGATACTGAAGTGATCTTTAAACAAGGCCTTGGAGAAGGATGAGCCACTGATTATTTCACACATTTATTTCTTTCAAATCCCTTTGCATTGTCTATCCCAGCATCTCCAAGCACTCTCAACATTCATTGAAAATGCACAAAGGATGCTGACTTGTCTGTATGCAATAATCCCAAGTGGTAAAATATTATTTGCACAATCACAGACTAACCTCTATTGTCTAACTACTCTAGATTCCTCAACCCATCCCCTAAACAATTCCTCCTGGAAAATAGATGATCTTTTCAGTAGGCCCTACAGATCAACAAAAGTTCAGATTCTGATGGGTCAAATAAGGTCGAGAATCAAGGATTCCTGACATAAAGCACCAGCAGGCTTCCTTTTAAAGAGCCTCTCTCATATTTCATGGGGAGCCACAGACACAACATTTAGAGATTGACTGGTTACATTCAACACCTTAATCTCCCTCTCCCAGAAACTAACTGGAAGTACAGCCTTCAGAGTACTTGGACTAGTGGTAACAATAAGGTAGGATTCTTTTAGCATTTATTACAGTTTTCCCAAAGTGATCATCCCTTTAAATGAGAGCTTGCCAGAAAACAAGAATTTTGTTTCCTAAAAGAAAAAAATTCTAGGTTTTGAACTGATGCGAAGCAGAGAGATCCTCCCTAGAATAGCCCTTGCCCAGCAGTTAGGACATTCACCTATGATATGGGAGATCCCAGTTATGTTTCTGGTCTGAATCGAGCAGAACAGATACTTGAATCTGGTCTTCCCACAACATTCTGGTTGAGTGCTCTAACCATTGTGCTATTGGCTATCCTGGGCTCTGTCTGTTGATTTCTGATTGGAAATATCCTGGAGCTGAGAAACCTTCTCGAGAAAATGGCTAGGTTTCCATGAAAAGTTTTAGCTTTAGCATATCAGCATTTTCTGACAGAATACAATTCCTTACCAGCTCTACTTTTAAGATGGAACCCAAAAACTTAGTGTTATTTTCAGGAAAAGATTTCTTGGCTATGGGGGTTTATTAAAAAAAAATCACATACCCAAACATTTCCGAATAGAGGATCCTCATGTTGGTAAAATATGCCTTGTCAGTCAATCTGTGTGAATGTTGGTACGAAAATCCTGGTGTTAGAATTTGTTTCAAACTGGAACCGTGAGTCAGGCTTACCAGGATGCTGACTAAGACTCGCAAACCTGAGATGAGTTTCAAGGGCTGAGGTTTGAATAAACCCAGGCTGGGGCGAGATTTATATTATTCAGTGAAATTGTGTGATATTTGTTGGTTTTTGCATGATTTTGATCAGAATCCAGGCAAAACTGAGTGGTATTGGCTGAGTTTTGCTTTGAGATTTTGAGCCAGCTTTTCCATTCTTTTGGGTATTAAGATGCAGAGACAAATATTTGTAGGCAGAACTTTGCACCCACTCTTATTTGACCCCTTCCTTTTGGGCACTTAGACACCCAAATCTCTGATTTGTGGGTGCAGTCAGTGACTAGGCTAGCTCCAAACCACACTGAGGTCAACAGGAGTCTTTCCATTGATCTCAATAGGCTTTAGATAAGGGACAATGTGCCCTCAGTTATATATGCCTGCAATTTTGCCCCATTAGAAATGGAAACCCAATTAAAGCCGGGCTAAAAATGTAGCCCTTCAGGTTCATTCAACTCTGCAACTTAAAGCAAAAGTCAAGAATAAAAACATGACCCAAAACGCTCAAAACATTTGCAGAACTGAAATCACTTCATTCTAATTTCTAGGCCCTTTAGACAGGTTACCATTTAGCAAGCAGGCAAGACATTTCTGATATAGCTATGGGCACAGTCTGTCTCTCACTGTGTGTGTGTACAGCACGCAACACAGTGGGGCCACAATTTGTTGGTGCTACTGTAATATGAAATAATAATGATGTTGAGGATGCACGCAAGTCCATTATTCCACATCTCAACCAAATATCCTTTGTGCTCTTGAGAATAAAGGGACAGGTGAGCAAAGGATTTGAAATCTACTGCCCCTGAGTTTGGAGCTTAACCTTGTTTGAACTCACCTCATGCCTCCACTTTTACTTGTGCTAGAGCACAATTACTTTGCAATGGTTTCGGACACCACAAAAAGACACATGGGCTTACTCTCTTGGTGCAAATCATGCTGCTTGGTAATTTAGGATCTGATTCAACAGTTATTGAAGTGAATGGATGAATTCCCACAGACTTCAGTAGGCCTGTGTGATCCCCTTACTAATGACGTGTGCTCCACATTTTCTTTTTACGGTCAGAAAGGATAAGCTGATTACAACTGTTTCAATGTCAAGATGATTTTTCTTTATGGAACTAATTTTTTGAAGGGAATGTTCTATGAAACCTGAAAGGATAAGGCCATTTTCTAATGGCAAACTGCACAATTGCATTTTGTGCTTATTTAACTATCCTCCCCTTCCCCCCAAAGAAAACCAAGCAGGGTTTAAAAAGAGAGAGAGAGAGAGAGAGAGAGAGAGATGAGCAGATGTCAATCAGCATCCTAGCTTCAGTGTTGTTATTGCAATTTACATGAGCTGAAGATCCGACCCTATGTCTTGTTATAGCAGAATGGCTTGTTTGTTTATTGGATTTTATCAGTTTCACAACTAAACATACGAAATTAAATGATGCTTCATGCTGATGGAAGTGATCCACAGCACAATAGTCAAGACTATAATATGTAAGCAGGAGATACAATTTGTTCTTCTTGGTACTTCGGTCACCGGATTCAAATGCAGCTGCGTTGATTATTAGCAATGAGCTTCCACATGTCGAGGAGCCAGACTTGGGATCATCTCTACGAACAACTGCATCCCAATGTGACCCCAAGCAAACAAACAAACAAACAAACAACAATTGCCAAGTGTGAGAATTAGGATGTTGTTGCTCATGCACAATTGGACTAAAAGCCATCAAAAGCCAAACTAGTGGGAAAGCTGCAGTACGTCCACTAGGGGCCAGAATCTAATCTCAACCAACTTCACTGGAGTCACTCTGGATTTACAGCAGCGTCACTGGGATCAGTATGGCCCACAAAGGACAACAAACATGCACTGAATTGGGTCAGGATTATCAACACTGACTAGTGATTTTGGATGCTTTGCTCCTTTGGTGCCTAACTTCAAACACAAAAACTGCTGAGCGTCCACTCTTGAAAAATCATGTCTCTTTTAGTTGTTTCAAAGTTGGGCACTCTAAATGATTAGTGACAATGGAAAATCTTGGCCAGTAGAAATCGGTCAACGTGCACAAGACAATAGAAAGTATATCCAGCAAGATATTTGAGCATGTGTGTTCACTTTCAGCGTATGACTAGCCCCATTGACTTTAGTGGAATGAGTCATATGCTTAAAGTGAAGCACGTGCTCAAATGTTTTCCTGGATTGGGGCCATGATGCCTGAAGCAGCAGTTTAGGACACTGCTTGCCCCTGGCATTGACTTTGTCAGCCTAGAAATAAATAATTAACCCTCAAGAATTTTTTTCAAAACTCACTTCAGATATTCACAGACATATTATTAAACATTTGCCCCCTAAGGCATAACTGAAAAGGGAAGTATTTTACTTTGCGTGTACAAGAAGTGCCACCTAAATTCTTGGCTCTAGATAAATGATTTTTTTGTAAGCGTGATAATAATATCACTTAATGAAATTGTTTCTTCATTCTTTATGAGATTAGGTGGATCTAAGGATGATTGGATTCCCACCGAGCTGAGCCTGAAGAGACAACTTCTCTTTTCTCTCTGTTTATTTTATTTAGCTGTTTAACATACATATAAGTTGCGTGTCCATAGATGTCTAGACCCAGATCAATATAAAACATTATCGGAATAAAGATCCAAATAGAACAAATGTAAATAAAAGATATGATCCAAACTCAGCCATCTTTCTGCATGTCCAAAAATATGTGAGACATTAGCCTTTTAGGCCTAGAGAAATCATTCCACCTCTCCAGGCAACCTCACGCTTAATTCAGTTGAGAACAGCCTCACCCCAGGCAAGGGATTATTTCCCACCTGCATTCCATCATGGTGATTGGTGGTGACCAGTGGGGTTCTTTGCTGAGTAAATCCATCTAGCTCACAACTGCCATGGTCAGGATCCCATGAGGAGAGGCAGTGTTGCCTATTGAATAGAGCACTGGCTTGGGAATCAGGACAGTTCGTGTCAGTTCCACTGTCACCGCTTTGTTTGGTGACCTGAGGTAAGTCACTTCCCTCCCTGTGCTTTAATTTCCCCATCTGTGAAATGGGGATAATGATATTGACCTCCTTTATAAAGCACTTTCAGATCTCTGGATGAAAAGCACTAGAGAAGAGGGAGGGCTTATTGTATGCTGAATAAGCTTGTTGAACCTAAGCAACACCTGCAATAACATTTTTCTTCAGACTTGAGTCTGGCAAGGCTGGCTGAGAGGAGGCGAAGATATCACACCAGGCCACCCAAGTAATAATGTGTTATAAATAGTTATAACTTGTGTGGATACAGGCCCCGTGACAGTGTTCCCTTTCTTTGCTACTGGACCTGCATTGCTGGAGTGCTGGAGCTCGGTTTTGCAAATAGATTTGCTGCACAAAAAGGAGTGAGTTGGACAGATGGATCCATAGAATCTAAACCTGAACGTCTCTGGATTCGTCTACCACCAGAGCCAATCGTTTTATGAAACAATGATGGGAATAGAGCCACTGGAGGTTGTGATGTCGCTTGTGGTCAATTGTTGTGAATTAAACACACACTATAGCTATGGTACAACATTATTTTGCATTACGTGTGAGTACCTAAAGCAACTGAAGACTGGCCAGTTGCATCGGGCTGCACTCAGAGGTGCTCAGCAAAGCACATAAGCATATGCTTACTTTTAAACACATTTGAAATGGTATGCTGCATAGAGATTAGGGCTGTCTTGATCTTTTTTATCAACATTTTTTGGAGCGAAAAATTGCTTTTCAAATTATGTAAAAATTGGGTGAAGAAATTTTACTACTAGAAAAGGAAAAAAGGAGACAAGGGGCAAAAATGGAATACGATGCCAAAAATATCATGTTTTGATAACAAAAATTGGTTTTCCACAACTGAAAAAGAATATCAGTTCTCAGTTTCAGTTTTTCATTTAAAAACGGATTTTTCCCCCCAAAAAATTAGGACAGAAAAAATTACATTTCTTATGTCTCCCCAATATGAATGCCTTCCTGTATTGTAGTCCATGATACAGTCAACAGCACTAGTGCAAAACCCTAAGATAGATAGAACGTAGTATTTAATCAACTGGACTTGACATTAAAAAACCCAGGGCTATCTATACAGAAAATATTTGTTATATGTTAGGCTCCGTTTCAGCAAAGCACTCAAGCACATGGTTAATTTAAAATATGTCCAATTGTAATCAGTGCCACTGTATGTTGGAAGCTATAGATGTGGTTAAATACTTTGCTGAAAGTGGACCTGTAGGAGGTATTAATTTAATTATTCTCTGTTAGAGCTGATTATTGTGTCTGAATGCAGCTATTATTAATGCAACCCTTACAGAGATGAGTCTAAGTACGTTAGTAGCTTGTTCTCTCGTTCCCTGTAGCATCTGGATCAGTTTCAGTTAGGATCAGGCTAAAGAAGCATGAGAATTCTGAAGAATCAAATGCGGGGGTGGAGGAAGGGCATGTTAGACCAGCTTCTCGTCCCCAGCTGTACTGCCGGAAGGAGGTTTACCTTGGTGAGGAACAGCAACAGTAATAATTGTGGATACTTCCTGGGCCAGGAATTCAATCTATGGGTTTAGGTTCTCACATGAACCTCTCTACAGCGTCTGGAGCAGGAAATACACTCTTCAAAAGGAGCACCAGCAGTTATTCCAGACTCCTTCTCCCACAAGGAATGCTAAAGGAACAAGGAACTCATTCATGGCATTACAACATAATAGGATGGGCAGTAATAAAATCACAATAATAAAACTGTGGGAGAAATGTGTTCATTGTTTGTTTTCACTGGGATTCTGTAAACCAGTAATTCAGTAAGTATATGAAATGATCCCCTAGGAGAAATACATTACCCACTTTTTGCAGCACGGAGAATACAAATTGCAATTATTTGCAATGTACTGTATTATATTGAGGCAGATTACTCACATTAGACCTTACACAACTGGGTTCTGATCTAAAGCATAGTAAAGTCAGTGGAAAGACTCCCGCTGATTTCAGTGAGCTTTGGATCAGACCCTTGGTGTGCAGACATTAAAAAATAGGATATTTGGAAACTGATTTTTCCCTGTCTTTTCAAAAACTGCTCTTATCCAAATGACATATTTAACAGTTTAGGTGGAGCTTTCCAGAAATGACTGTATGAAGTACATCTAAACTATAATATAAACTGGATCAGGTGGTCTTTACTTAATATATTACACTGCCGTATAGTATTGCAGTACCTTGTTAATCTGCTGCCACATTTCACGTCATATATAAAGGTGGCTGCATTTCCAGAGTAACTGACGTGATCCTTATGTGTTATTTGCATACCAGTTTGTTAAAATTGGGATGTGGTTAGATGCCTTTGGGCTACCTAAATGAAAGTTATAATGAATACAATATCATTATTCTTTTCCATTGTCACTTATGAATGAGTGAAATTTATATTCCTTTAAAATTTCATCTCATTCTTTGGCAGAGACCAGTACTCTGGATAATCAGTTCTTGCAAGCATACAGGTAAAAGGCAGATTTGGGCCTGTAACCTTGGTATTTTGTCTCTTCATATCTTAGTCTGCCATCCCTGTACCAATTATAATTAGTTATTTTATCTCCAGAGAGGAGGCGGGTGGGTGCATTTCTACTTCTTCTAACTAATACTATACCTTGACCAAGCATGTTACTTAGGACTGCACTTTACCTTAAAGGCTCAGGAGTTAATGTCACAATGCCAGTCTCCTAAAACTTGTTATGTAATGCTAATAATCTTTCCATTTGCCAGCAGTCTTTGCGGCTGTCTGTTGGCTATGCATGCAGTGATTCACTATGAGCCAAGTCCTGGTCCAACTGAAAGCAGTGGAAGTTTTACCACTGATCTCAATGGAATCAAGATTTGGGACTGTGTGAGAATGAAAAATTATAGAATACAATATTTGGAAAATCAATTCATTAATACATGAGGTACCTTCACATTATTCCACATTAGAAGCTGTAAAATGACTCCATTTTTTCATTGGCTCAGGTCTTGGACTATAGGCATGACAATACCCAAGAGTAGACAGCACATGAACTGCACGGATTGGAGAATATCCTCTAGGTAACAATCCTGCCGAGTTTCTTTGCTTTCATTCTTTTAATTTTGTGATCTCTCAGCTAGGGTGACCAGATGTCCTGATTTTATAGGGACAGTCCCGATTTTGGGGTGTTTTTCCTATATGGGCTCCTATTACCTCCCACCCCCGTCCCGATTATTCACATTTGCTGTCTGGTCATCTTAGCTCATTCAGTGATCGACTCTATTAGGCCTCTAGAAAAAGCTAACAATGAGAAGATGCTCTTCAGAATATTCAGGAAGAAATAATTGAGGTTAAGATTTGTGCAGGTGAAACAATGGTGAGATGATGAGGATTAGCAAGCTTTGCTTTCAGTATTTGTCTCTGGAAAGGAGAATGCTGTGATTTATAGAGGTTTTGTAAAGACAGAAGTGACAATTTGCTCTGGAGAAGCTATGTCCCAAAACTTATTGTGGTTTGCTGACAAAATTGTTAGCTAGCCTCACTTAAACTGTTTTTCAACAAGACATCACATAGCTGTTTGCAAATGGGCCATCACAAAACGAGAAGACTTTGTCAAGCATAAAGACAATCTGTAGTTGCTCTGATGAGCAATATAGGGCTATGAACTGTGATTTACATGTTCTGAATTCTTTGTGGCAAACCTTTGCAATTCACTTGATTTTGGTGGCTCAGAGTAACACATATTTGATGTTACAGGGTGTTACATTTTCTCAACCTCTACATGCCAGCAAGTTGGATACGCTTCAGATTCCAAACCCTAAGAGCAAAAATGTTAATCTTTAAAACTTACTGCTTCTTATAAAATTCACCTAAAGCTCTGCATCATGATATACTGCTTGTCATTTAGCCATTCTGAAAGTATATCTTGAATTCCATCTAGACATCAGGATTTGCTGGTCTTGTCATGTGTCATGTATGTTTTATGTCATTTCCTTAGATGAAAGGGCTTGGATATGACCTATGGCCTTGATAGCATACAGATTTGAAGACAGCATGGCCTAGTGGTGGGGCACTGGAATGAGCCAGGAATCCCCGAATTCTGATAGCAGATATGTCATTGATTTGTGTAGCCTTGGATAATTCACTTAAAGCTAATGTTTATGCTTCTTATGCACATGGGTATTCTCATTGAAGTCAATGGGGATACAGGAATAATTGCAAGAGTAAAAGTGAGCAGAATTTCCCTCTGAGACAGTGATGTTAAATCTTCTCATGTGAAACATGAAGATAACAATATAAGTCAGTCACAGATACTCAGCCTCTCTGAAATTAGGCCATTCATTTAGGTGTATAACTTTTAGATATTCAGTTATGAAAATCCTGTCTTGATTGAATATATAAAATTATATACCTCAATGGGCCCCGAATGGGGTCCGTGGCTGCTACTGCCATACAAATAGAAATAGAACTTCAGAACTCTGGTGACAAACCGAGCTGTCTCTTGGGTCCTCGGTGATGCCTTAATCATCTCAATTTCAAGTAACACTTGGAATTTATAAATAAAAACTAAGTAAAAAGCTATCTCATAATAGCAATAAAGCCTAGCATGTAGGCACGGCTTCATACTGTAAAATCAAATCATTTACAGCTATGTTTTCCTATTTGAATGACAATGTCATGGCACTGCACTGTTATTGCTGGAATGTTGCATCACACCAGGATGGTGTTTCCTGATGCAGCTTTCAACCCAATGGGGACTTTTCTAATATCCAGGAAGTTGTTATTGGAGTGACCTGTGGCTTTTGAGAAAGTCTACAGTACTATGCAGTGCATTTTTTAGTCAGAACTAGAACTAGATGGGAAGCTTTTTTCTAGTCCTGGGGAAAAAATTGGGATTTTTGCACCTTAAATCATGACAAAAAGTTGAAATACAGAAAATCCAAAATAAATAAAGAAACCCCATCATATCTTTGTTTGGGTCAATTGAAACATTTCATTTTTATAATTTCGGAATGTTTTGTTTCAATGTTGATCATTCTTTATTTTTAAAATAATGATTTTACTCTAATGAGCTTAAATTTCGAAATGAGAACTCATTTCAAACTAGAAAACTGGAATTTTTGTTTAAAAAAGTCAAAACAAAACACTTTGGCAGTTTTATTTTTCAATAAATTTTTGATTAAAAATGTGTCAGAATCAACCTTTTATTGTAAAAATTTTGGTTCTGATGAAATAACATTTTTTGATAAATATTTTGTCAAAAAATTCCTGACTGGTTACAGTCAGTACCTTGACAGAAGAATTTCAAAGACAACTCAAGTGCTGCAGAAGTTTTGGTGATTCAGATGGTGGTGTTTTCCTTCTGAGTTGCAATTTTTACTCAGCGTGGATTTTGAGTAGAGCCAGCTGGGAAATGGAACTTTTGTCCCATTGGAAATTTGGACTTTCAAAATTATCTTCTGTTCCAAATTGGAAAAGAAAATTGAAATATCAACAAATTTCACCAACTGAAAACCCCCCCAAAAAAGTTAATTAAATATTGACATGAAAAAGATCACTATTTTCAATTGAATCAAAACAATTTGACATTTCAAAATTTTAAGAAGTGTTTCAAATTAACATTTAGAACAAAACAGCATTTTTCATTTCAAAATGTCAGTTCAAAATGACATATTTTTTTCATGCTGAGTCTCCTGACTGGAAAACTGAAGAATTTCATTGAAATTGTAATTTTTGGCTGTGAAATGTCAATTTCAGCAAAACAACATTTTTAAATCACAAAGTTTCTCATTCAGAAGTGTTGATTCTCTGTTGTTCCGAGAAGCTCTGTGCTGCTCACAGGACTATTTTTGGATAGATTGTTAAGCTAAAATCAGGAACTCTTCTTAGCTATAAATATCCCATGGCATTTTTTGTAACAGTAGAGGTGATAGATGTTGTAGCCTTGCCTCATCTACTGAAATTCCCATGTAGCTTTGATGGACTGAGGTATCTTTCCTAAATTCCTATCCCTAAAATGTTCCATGCAGTTGCTTCTGTCACCAACCATGTGACTTAGCAGACCAATCACACAGCACAAATTCCAAATGATAAATATCAGATACTGAAAGCAAAAGCCTGGGAATACTTTATTTGAATTCCATAAACTGAAACATGTTCACATGACCCATATGACTAATAAACCAATAAAAAATCAAAATCTGGTCATGGATAATTCACAAACAACAAAATAGGCTAATTTTTTAAAACCAGTTGTTGATTGCAAAACCCAAGTGTGACTAACAAGCAGAAGCATTTGCATATATATTAACTTGCTGCAATGATTCCGGTAAGGTGCTTAATTTTAAATTAGATTGGGACTTGAATCTGAGTTTGGATGTGAAGTTCCCAAAATCACACAAGCTGTTCTCAAGAGATATTGGCTATATTCAAATCTGAAGTGGAAATAAACACCTCTGATTTTTGGATCAGCCAGATGTAAAAACCAGAGCAGCGAATAGGTTCAGATCCTTGGGTTTAAATCGCAGGTTGCCTACCACTGACAGATAGGAAATAACCAAACATTAAAATCTCTAATGCTGAACCTTTGTAAATAGGATTGTCTGTTATCCAGAGGGAATCTCTATCTGCTGAGGGGTGAGATACTATGAGGCAATGTCTAGAAATGCAGAAAACAAATTATCAAGGAAAAGTTCACATCTGCCTTCACAGAGAAAAGAGATGTGTGAGTAACCAAGACAGACCCAGGAACTGCAGAGGGGATGGATAATTGGGTGAGGAGCTATTTATGGACAGCCGTTTTCTTCAGAAGATAAAAAGGGAAAAGAGTAAGGAAGTGGGGAAGGAAAGGATAAAGCAATGCAAGGAGATAGATTAAACCCAGAGAAAGGAAAACATGAGGAACAAAGTGACAAAGAAAGAGAGGGAATAACAGAAGACTGATGGTCCAAAAACTCATTTCACTTCAGCACCATGAATGATGTAAGCAACTAAAGTTGAGGGCTGGGAAGTTCCAAGGAGTTCGAAGGAGCTACACGCCTGTTAAAAACAAAATCAATGGAAGATATATGCCTAAATCCCTAGTTCTTTGAAAATCCCAGCTTTGAACTGGGCTACCTAATTTTGCCTTCCGTTATTATAATAGGTGTTGGGATTTCTTTCAAATTTCCAAGCAGGACGATACTGGAGTCTATCTGAGTTGAATAATTCATACTTGCTCTATCTCATCCGTCCTTGTACAGACACATGTGCTCCAAATGCTGGGGCATGATGCAGTAATGGGATATCATTTTCTGTTCCCTCACACCGAGTTAGGTCATGTGTGGAAAACACCAATTGCTGTGTGTTCTTATGGCGTAACCCTCTGGGTGAGGAGCAATTTGATAACTGTGGTAGACCGGCAAGCTGAGAGGTGCCGAGGAATTCAGATGTTTTTACCTCAGCATTGGGTACAAAACCATAATGTGATTAGTGTTCATGTTGTGATTACAGACGACAAGCCTGAGCAACAGATATCAGATGGGAAAAGAGAGCTAATGTAAATATGAAGCTAAATTCAGCAAAAAGGCCTCCCAGTTCATTCTAATTTGTCTGCCCCCGCAATATTGCCAAGAGACTCAGATGCTTTGCGGGAGGATAGGTGTCACTCAATCATTTTCTGTGGGACTTTGATAGGCTATACGACTTCATCTTTCACAAACAACTTACCAAACTCCTGTCCCTAGTCCTTTCCTTGCATTCTGAGGTGAAGTCACACATTGCGGGCCTGGAATAACACAGTGTTACATTAGGAACAGACCCTTTGACTGACGTCATATCTTGCTCAGACACTGCCCCTCTATCTGACTTAGCATCTAAACCATAAGAGAGTAAGGCAGCTGGAAAGGGCTCTACATGGTGAGCCAGGAGAGCTGGGTTCTCGTTCCACCATTCACTTGCTCTATGACTTAGGGAAAATCACACCACTGCTCAGTGCCTCTGCTTCCCCTTCCTTTGTCTGTTCTATTCATGTTGTAAACTCTTCAGGAGGAGGATTGCCTAACACAACAGGACCTTGGTTTCAGCTGGCATCTCTGGGGGCTACCTTAATACAAATAATAAACAAGTGTAGCAGTAATGAAGGAGAGAAAGAAATGCCACCTTAAAACATAGCTTAGAGCAAACCTCTTCTTGCTCCCGTGACGGAACGTTGTGGGGGTGGGTGGGATTTGCTCAGGATTCCTCCCAAGTGAAAACCACGTGTTGCAAACACACATGCCGAGAGGTAAATCCAGACTCATCCTTTTGACATTGTCATGCTGGTTATTTATACTGACATGTTGGATTTAGTTCCCCTTCCAAGGTCACTTTCAGAGCACGGAGGCAAGGAGGCTGTCTATGACTTTCCTGTTATCTATGTATGCATCCTTTAGTACAGCCAGAGTGTTACTCTGGAAATAGCTATTCTTGAGCTGGTTATGGAGCAGGGTTAGGATGCTGGAATAGCACTCAGGAGATCTAGGTTCGGTTTACAGCTTTGCCACAGTCTCCCTCTGTGAGGGTGGGCAAATTATCTAATCTCTCTCTGTCCGTTTCCCAACTGTAACATGGGGATAGTAAAACTTCTTTTGCCTTGTCTATTCACACTGTAAGCTCTTTGGGGCAGGGGCCATCTCTCTCTGTGTTTGTACAATGCCTGGCACAACAGGTCTCAATTCTAACTGAGAATTTTGGGCACAACAGAAAATGTAACAAATAACAATAATATAAACCCCTGGGGAAGGTCTTTTTATCATCATGATTCTACTGCAGATGCCTTCCCTTTGTCCTACAACTGATAAAGACGTTACCACCTGCACTGTGTATACACCAAGGGACAGTGCCTTTCAATAGGTGTACCCACTGAAAATATACGTCAGGTCTGACCCTGCAGTGTTTAAACAGGCAAAGCTCTCATTGATATCAGCAGGACTCACCCTCTAGTTCTGAATGAAGCTATCACAGCCCAGTGCTAATGATCTGTATTTGGACATATGTAAAATAACACAGGGAGGAAGGGTTATCTGTAAATTATCCCTGACATTCCAATCTGAGTTCTATCCCAAAAAAGTGCAATATTCACAATCATTCAAAATGCCTGGCTTTCTGAAGTTAGAGAATCACAGTAATTTAGATGGAAAACAGAGCCTGCAAAAGGTAAAGCTAATTTGCAGCCCTAGCTGTCATTCATCAAGGGTATGGCACATAGAAATCTCTGACAACAAAGGATATCTTGCATTAACCGACAGCCAGTTCACTCTTTTCACAGTGGAAAAGCTGTTCCTTTGTGCTGGAGATAAATTAAGAAGGAGAAGGATTTAGAGAACAGTGGTAAACTATACTGAAGACATCCCAACTGTAATTAAAGCCTTCATTCGCTTGTTCCCAAGTGTTGATTCTTGGGTCTGCTAACCGCACAGCTATATGAATCACTAAGTGTTATATACTGCTAAGCACTATGAAGAACATAAGTTTAAACTGCTAACTTTTTAATGCAAACCCACAAAACCCAGGGATTTTGATTCACACTCCTGTGTCATCAAAGAGAAAAGACAATTGCTTGGACTGAAGCAAGGCTGGTCTTAGGGCATGTCTACACTACATGTTATGTTGGTATAATATATGTCACTCAAGGGTCTGAATAAACCACCTTCCTTGAGTGATATAAATTATACCAACGTAAGTGCAGGTGTGGACAGAGCTATGTAAGCGGTAGAGTTGTATATGTAGACAAGCCCTTAGTGTTTAGAGGTTATACCTGGGTCAGGATTTTCTGCTCTTTTTGCAAACATATCTTTGACTAAAAAGTCAAACTTCCCGTGAATTTAATCATGACCGTATCACTGTGCACAGAACCAGCACTGGGATTCTGGAGATTCCTGTGAGAGGCTTCTCCTCCTCCCACCCCAAGTGTAATCACTTGACTGTACATACGTTTGTTGTCTTTGGGCTGACAGCAATCTCTGAAGCAGAACTGGAGATTAGGTTCTTCATGCGGATGCCCATGTAACTAACAATTGGAACAGATTGCCAAGGGATGTGGTTAATCCGCCTTCATTTGGAAGTGTCAAATCAAGACTGGGTGTCTTTCTAAAAAACATATTTTAACTCAGTCATCAATTTTGGGTCTGATGCAGGTATCACTGAGTGAACTTCTATGGCCAGTGTCATGCAGGTTAGACTAAATGATCACAGTGATCCCTTCTGGCTTTCAAAGCTATGAACCTAGGTATGGTTAGTTACCAATATTATTAAAAAGTATTGTCAAAGGGCAGTTTTCCACTAATCTGGACACCTATCTGTTGGAGGAGCTCTGGGGATTTGGTGACTACTACATTATTTTCTTTACCCTTTTCTCCATTTTACTTAACTACAGCATGCAGAGTAGCCAGCAGCAATAATAAACAATGTTCCAGATAGCCACCACAGACCTTGTTCCCAAACCCGCTGATATTTAGGATGTCTGCCAGGGAAATACAATAATAAAGGAGTTTAAATAAATTAAATAAAAATTTGCTGCCATAAAAGCTCTGAAAGTTCTCTTATCTAGTTCCATTTTTTGTCTATTTTGTCCCATTTCATATCTGACTCACTCTAGCTGTCTGTAAGCTGTTTTCTTTTCTTTTCTCTTTTCTTCTTCTACTCTTTGTTCTCTTATTGAAAATGATCCCTTCTTTTTTCTTTCAGAAGTAGTTTCCAGATTAATCCCTTTCTGTCTTGGCCATTCATTTGCTCCCCTTCCATGTTGGATTGTCTTTTTTACTTTCCTTACTTCTGTTCTGTTTGCTTTCTCTACTCTCTAATATCCACCCTGCCCTTCCCTAGTTTCTCCTTTCAATTTGTCTTTCAGAAGTCTTCCCAGATTAAGTCCTGATCTTGCACCATTAAAGTCAATGGGAGCCGTGCTGTTGACTTTAATGAGCAAGGGATTAAGCCCTTAGTGTTCTGCCTATATTATTTCATACCAAGAATGGTCAAAAACTGGTAAGGGTTATCTATGAAAAAAATCCAACAAGAACATATTTTTATCCCATTTGAATATTTTCAATGATTTTTTTTCAATAAAACAAAAACTTTTGTTCCATTTTAAAATTTTTCATTTTGTTTCAATTTTCAAAAACTGAAAATAGTTTTGTTTGGGGTATTTTATTTCCCTTCCTTTTTTCCCTCCTGGAAAAGGGGAATGAGGAAAAATGGAGGTAAAGAGGAAAACAACATAAAAAGCAAAAAACCAAAATGACTCTAATTTTCTCAGCTTATCGAAAAGGAGATTTTTTTATCCAAAAGTAAACAAAATGATCAGTCTGAAGTGCACTTTCAGTGACTGCCCTTGACTTAGAGTTTGCTATTTGGGGAAGCATTCCTGCCTATAAGCTTGTTAGCCTGAATATTTGAAGAAAACAACTACAAAAGGGCTTGGGAACATTATCCATGCAAACTTATGTAGAAGCTCCAATTAATAGCCTTTAAAAATATATTTCCATACCTGCCTCACTTTACATTAGGCTCAAGCTATTGAGTTGCATCCCTGGGGTCAAAGGCCCCAGAGGCTGCTCAGTAGCTGAGCTTGGCCTGGTTATTACAAACTGTCATAATCCTAGTGCGTCAATGTGTAAATGACATATTGATTTGATTTCTTCCCCACCCCCACTCCTTCCTCTGACACCCCAATTACGCCTCTCCAAACTTTTAAGAAGCTCATATTTGAATCTAGACGCAAACTCTGAAGCTCATTCCTATCTCAAATATTTGTTTATTGATATGTTAGATATGCAAATGATGGGTCAAGTCCTCACCTGGGAAAAATCAGTGTAGCTTCATTGACTTCAATGGGGGGAATGCTAGTTTACAGCAGCTGCAGATTTGGCCTAACAGTTTTGAAAGTGTATTAGTTAGCAGGGTGTATATTTATTTATTTATTTATTTGGCACAAACACACACATGATTATTTGAAATCCCAAAAGGTGGCTAAAGCAAGGAAGTTGCTACTACAATCTATCATGTGGATCTTTTGAAAACATAGACTTTTGATGGTAAAGTCTCCTTGTAAATCCTCCTTACTGGGCAAACAGACTCAAGGATTAACAGTTCCTAACCATGTTGATATGGCTGCTAGATAAACCTGCACACAAAGGTGTGCCAGAGCAAAAACCTCCCTGTGTGAAAGACACATCATGGAGGGACACCTGAATTGCATGTGCATAACCTGTATTTGTCCATATAGTTGGGCACCTAGGCTCCCAAAATAGTTTGCACACAGAAGCCTATTCATGTGGGTAAATAGATTTGTCCAAACTGCATAGGCAAACCATCTGAACACTTGCTTGTGTATGTGTGTGTCTTGGGCCGGGGGATCTGCCCAGAGGGGGGAACCAGATTGTGCAGTTTCCCCAGGGCCCTGTTTGAGAAGGTCCCCAAACCTGTAGTAATGGCATGAGTGGCCTTGTGACCTGGCATGAAGCTTCAGTGCCACTCACTGAGGTTTGGCTCAGCTGCTCTGGTCACTGAGCGGTCTTGCATGCCAGGTAGCACTGACATTCCACAGGTTTGGCCTGGCTGCCCCCCGCCATCATAATGGAGGGGCAGCAGGGCCAAACCTGAATAGCCCTGTTACCACCATGACAGGTTGCAACACCCATAAGGAGGAATTGGTCCCAGACCCACAGGATAGGAGCAGCTGCTGCAGGGTGGCCTCTCTTTCCAACCCACCCCATCCCTGGGCTTCAATTTCAGATTTTGCCCTAGGCCCCAAAAACCGGAGTGTGTGTGTGTGTCTGTTCAATTCAATCCTGTAGCTGATTTTTGGACCTCACATCATTGGCTATTTTTAATACCATCCATAATTTGCTTATGCAATTTACTGTGGTTACACATACAGTCATGGTAATTGTGCATACATATGACCAATTAGTTTCGTAATTAGTCATCTGTAATTAGCCATTTGCATACATAATTCTTGCAGCTGGGGTAGAGTTAGCAATGCATAGTTTTGCAGTCTGAAAGTCCGGCCTCTATTTTATTTCTTTTTTCTTTTTTTCTTTTTTTTTTAAGAATCTGGACAGCTAGAAAAGAGAAGTCAAACCAAATATTTTCAGAACTGATAAATGAAACATTTTCATTCAGGTAAAGCACTGAAGCTCGTCCAGAGCTAATTTTTATGGCTGAGTTACAAATAGTGATTCATATGAAAATATGGAGAGAGAGTTAACCATGGCCCCAGTTCAGCAAGATACTTGAGCACATGTTTAACTTAAAGCACTTGAATAGTCCCACTCATATCAATGGACTAATCCTGTTCTTAAAGATAGACACCTGCATAAGTACCTTACTGAAAAGTGGCCGTTAGCAGAGGTATAATAGAGAGACTTTCTTTCCTGAAACAGCGGACTCTTCTATGCTCAGCTGTTGCTGGGTATGAAGTCATACGTTTTCTGTAAAGCCTACATGGTGATGTGTTAAAAGAAGCACATGTTTACTTTCCTGGCTGTTATTTCAGACCAATTGCATAGATGAGTCAAAACGGAGCTCACAAAAAGGATTCTCCTCCCCTCTTATTTAGCATGATTTCTGTGCTGGTCATCCAAACTGCCCAAGTGGCCCACCTGTGTCCATCTCTCAACTACTGGAGGAGAAAGATGGGTCAGGTTACAATAGCTTTGAAGTGAAGTCGAGGTCACCCTGAAGATGCTTCCTGATGAAAAGGTTGCAGTGATAAGGTAGGAGACAATTAAGTCTCTAGAGATGACACAGACACCTGTAGCCAGATGGGAATCGACCAAAGTATTTCAGTGAATGCGAGCATGTCATTCTTCTTTAGATAAAGACTCGAAAATGGAAAGCAGTAATTTTCAGGCACAGTTGGGCTAAATCATTATCTGGGAGTTTGAACTTTCTTTCTCAGAGAGTGATTTGAGACTGCATAGTTAAGTTAGACAGATAACCTGGAATGAGAAGATTTTAAATAGCGACTGGGCAAACCACAATAAGTTTGACTGTGATGAGAAGTAAACAAAGAAACAAAATATCCCTTGGGAAAGATTATTTTAATGCTGCTTCCATTTCAGTATAGTCATATTATATAATTAATGCATGTACCTTGGATAGGCATCTCTTTATTTTTTTCAGTCTAAATAACTAAGTAAAAATACTGCATGCATCCGACGAAGTGGGCATTAGCCCATGAAAGCTTATGCTTCAATACTTTAGTTAGTCTTTAAGGTGCCACAGGACTCTTTGTCACTTAAGTAAAAATAAAACACAAAGTCCCCCATAGGTCCCCATAATTCTCTTTGTCTTGTTCTTTTCGGGTGACACTACCATCCTCCTTTCTGATCTCATCGCCTCATGAAAGCCACTCATTCCCTCTCTGCTGCCATTTCTGACCAAATCTCAGTCACTTTCTCAATCATCTCCTTTGAGACACATAAATCCTTTACTACTTCTACACCAACCACGTGGCACATGCTGACTCCCTCCCTCCATCTCACTTACCCCTTTTGATTATGGGCTGCTGAGAACTCAGCATCTCTGGTGCCTTAACAGCTAGCAACTAGCTTCCCACAACTTGTTACCAACTCTTCCATTTCCTTAATTTTTTTGTGCCCCACCCCCCTTTTCATGTCCTAACTCTTTTTGGGGGACCACAGTATATTACAAGATGCTCTATAACAACACTTACATAGGACCTTTTATCAGCACAGAACAACACACTTTACAATGGAGGTCAGTATGGTTATCCCATTTTGGGGATGGGGAAACTGAGGCTCAAAGATGTAAAATGACTTGTCCACAATAAGTGGCTTTGAGTCACACAAAAGGCTAGTGGGAGAAGCCAAGAAGAGAATCTGTAGCTTCTAAGTGCCAGGCTAATCCAAACAGCCTCCCTGTAAAATTATAAAATTAAATGTTAATGGTGTTAGCTTGTCTGTGAATTACAAGGTGCTTAATGGTTTTCATGGTAGACTTATCTTTTCCTCTACCCTTATCCCCCTAATTGTTCGGCTGTTGAATCCTTGACTTTTCAGCTCCCTTGATATCAATTGACAAAAGGCACACATTAGCATTATCCCAGATTGTGTCTGTCACCCAAGGTCACATAAGATAAGCTGCCAGCTGTCCGCTTTACCAAGGCACAGTACATTGGACATTATTAAACTGTATTTAACACTGTACAGATTGATTTAGGATGCCTACACCGAGCAGTGGAAAATGTATTAGCACAAATTGCTCTACCAATGCAAAATGCATTACAGCAACTCCAAAATATGTTCAGATTCCCAGACATCCAGTTTAATAAATTAGGGAATAACTCGCCCAAACTTCATTGATCTCTGAAAGATGAGAAAAGGGATCCAAATATCTCCTGGGATGGTATTTAGCCATGGAATCTTTCAGTTCTAGGTGATTAGTTCAAATCAAGCCCTGGTTGGTAACAAACAAAACTGAAGCATCCCTTGATCATGTGAAATTGTTTGGTCATTTTTCGCAAAAATGAATTTGCAATTTTGGCCAAACCAGTAAAACACCAACAAAACACACCTCCCATCCTTCCCCAAAGGGACTAACCCCTTTTTCTTCCGCCCTCGATGTTTTGTTTCATGAACAGAAGGTGTGTCAAAGAGACAAATGCTATTTTGCCAGAGAAAGCGGCCTTTTGCTGTGGCAATGACAAAATTATTTTGTGAAAAATGGAATTTCTACCTATAGCAGTTTGAGGAAAAATCTGTTTTGTCCATGGGGCTGGACTTACCCCATCTTCATTATAAAAAGCTTGACCACAAAAGGCAAACTGAGCGCTGAATAAGTTACTCCTGATGCAAAATCAGAACAGCAGGAACTGGCAACATCATATAAACCCCTCCCCCGGCCATGATTAAGTGAAGACTGCAATCAGTCCATATCATAATATTTTTTTTTTGGTCTACTTGTCATCACAGTCTTTCCAAAAAGGCAAAATATGGACGTGGTGCTAGAAACATCCTCGTTGGCCAGGGAACAAGCACTTTGGTGGGAGAGTGTTGGAGTTTGTACTACTGCTACAAATACAAGCAAGATGTACCTTCTCTCTGACTATTAATCTGAATGTTGTGGTTGGGCCAAAAGGCCTCAACTGAGACAGAAGCCACTTGGTGCTATGGTGACCAGACAGCAAATGTGAAAAATCAGGACAGGGAGTGGGGGGTAAATCGGGACATCTGGTCACCCTACTTGGTGCTAAGGTGCTGTACGAAAGCAAAGTAGGGAACAGTCCCTGCCCAAAGAGCTAGTAAGCTCCGGAGAAGACAAACTGTGGAAGAGAGGCAGTATTATTATTCCCATTTTACAGATTGGAGAACCAAGGCATAGACAGATTCAGGCCCAGATCCTCAAAAGCATGTTAATCTGCAGCAGAGCTACAACTAAAGCCAGATCTCTCAAGTTACCGTGTAGCACCTCTACCACAAAGCCGCCCTTCCTGTGCTTGCCTCTCTAGATCTATGTCTACACTGCAATAAAAGACCCATGGCATGGATGCGCTGGTGCAGGGCTATAAAACTGCAGTGTAGACATTCAGGCTCAGGCTGGAGCCTGGGCTTGGAGATCCTCCCGCCCTCCCAAAGTTATAGTCCTGCAGCCAGCTGGCCAGGGCTCTGAGACTCAGTGCCGTGGGATTTTCATGGCAGCGTGGAAAATACCGTCAGTCGTTAGATCAGCACCTTCCAGGAGGAATAACGAGGTACAATATTTTCCTTTTGTAATTTCTCTGCACATCCCGCCCCCGCCCACAAACACAGCCATCTCTGCCACCACTCTTGCCACATAAGTCCCCTTTTCTCTTGGCTTCTCTGTGTTCTTCTGTGGAAATAGATACCAAAGGAAGAAACATTTTTAGGTGTTTCTGCATTTGCAGCCCTGCTGAAACCAAACAGCCTTTGGATAACAGCTTACTTTACACACGCTGATGGGTTTACTCCCCTCCTCTTTCCCTGGCCCTTCCAGATGTCCCAACTGGCTGCTAAAAAGGCAGGTTTTTACTCCCTCGCTGGCATTAGCAATTGATTGAAGCGTGGTTTCTCAAGCGGGAGGGAGGAGGAAATGGCACCAAACAATAAAGCAATAGTTCATTGTGTTAAAGCAGCGCAACATCTCACTCAGAGTCAGGTGACGGCTGAATGGGCTGAATTGGAAGCTCCAGTTCGCATGTTGGGAGCACTCTGTGTAATAAAGGGATGGCATGGAAGCTGGCAATTCGCACTCCACATCAATGCATTACAGCCTGAGCAGGAATGACAGGACTGAGGCCTTGGTAACGTCTCCACAGCTGTCTTTCCAAAGATGGCTCCCACGTAAGTCTTATTGTCACTCGCCCATTTTCCTCTGAAAATAAATTGTCATTACAGGAGAGAAACTAGATTCCTCCTTCACCCTCTGTATAATTCCAGCCATTAAACACAAGACCTTTTAAATTGGGAGAAAGTATCCCGTGAGCCTTTGGCCTCCTCTCACTCAGGAACTTCCAAACGGACACAGTTTTTGAGGGACACAAGCAGCACAGGTTTATGGCGGCTTTGAAGAGAACTCACTTTAAAAAAACAATGATAATTCTGGGGTTTCAATCACAGGTGACCAAATACCCATTGCTGAAGTTGCTGTGGAAAGATTTTAGGCCTAGGGAAATTTGGACTCATGGAACTGCATCTGTGTGAATTACTGGCCATATCTGCATGAGAGGCTTGCACTGACGTAGCTATATCAATGGAGTTATTCTAGTGTGAATTAGACAGACCCTGAGATAATGAGCTTCTGGCAAGGGCCATTCCACTCATTATGTCCATAAGGCCAGTAAAGATGTGGGGAGGCAGGGAACCCTGCTGAGTTTGGCAGCTCTACGGGATAGCAATAGCTGTGTGGTCCAGTCAAGTACCCCAGGAACCCTATGGAGTTTAGCAGCTCTGCAGGGCAATGGAAGTTAGTGGGCCTTGACTCTTCTGGGCCTTTAAAGTGTTATGCTTGTAAACCAGGCTTGGTCTCCTCCAGGTTAGCACTTTGGTCCTTAAAATTTTATGAATGGAAAGCTTTAGGGGCGGAAATGTTAGGCAGGCTGAGGTCTGAGTCATTTTACCCTTGCAAGCATAAAACTTGAAGCAGCTCAGTAAAGCCAATGTGGCCCCCACTGCCCAGCAGAGCTCTTAAACTACAGAGGATCCCTGGGAGCCTGGTCTACCTCTCGCTGCCTATTCTCTCCTACAGAATTGCAGTGCTCATTACGTACGGAACCATACATGTTCAGAAAACAACCTTAACTCTGACCCAGAAAACATACTTGCACACACTTTCAATATGCTAGAGAACTTTCACAATCTGGAATTTGCGTCTCACCTTGGTTCAAAAGAGTCTAAATTTGCTGGCCTTCTAGGCACACTGCAAAAGACATCTGTGTGATCAGGTTTGGGGAGATTCTGAGGGCATGCTTCCTAGACAACAGGCAGAAATCCATTTCTGTAGGTAGCTGGCTGAGTTCCTGTTGAAATGATTACTGCAATGCTGCTGAGTTTTTATGGTATCATTAATGATTTGTTAAAGCACCTAAAGCCTTGGATAGGCATCTGTTTTGTAATTCTTTAAATCCAAATAAATCAAATACCTCCCTAATTGCATCGTTTTCATAGGCAGAGAGCTATTAAATTCCAGCTCTGCCCTGCATTTCTTGTGTGACTTTTGACCAGACACTTACCCTGACTTTGCCTTTGTTTTGCTCATCTGTGAGAGTGTGCTAGTATTATTTACCCACTGTGATAGCAATCAAGCTCCCATCCCCAGCTATAATCCTGGCCCTATGAATCCTGTTTTACATTGATATGAACACAGTGTTATCCAATGGAATTCACCTATCTGGTCAAGAAATACCTTGCAGGACAGGAAGACTTTTAAAGGGCCAGGGCTCTGAATGGTGCTTGTAAAGTGCTATATATGGAAAGCATTATGGGGCAAGACCTGACTATTTATTACTTCTTAGCACCTGGCACAATGGCCCTGAAACCTAGCCAGCACTCCTAGGCAATTTATCGGTCATTATAATTATTGTTGCTGTCTTAGTGAGATGTTGTACAACAGGCTAGCATCAGCAAAATAGGTGTGTCTGTTTGTGGGTCAGAGGTGGGTAAAGATGAGGTTCACTGCTGGTTAATATGTCTATTGCTATGGAACTAAACTTCCTGGGTTCAAACATCTGTTAAAATATTAGAACAAATGAAATAACTAATAAATGCTGGTGAAATAACTAAGACAAAACACAAGACATCTTGACCTATAACAGCCACTGTTTCACATGCAAATATCACCCGATCATTGCTCCACCCTTTTATTTTTTTTCTTGAGCAGAGTATTCAGTCTGGCCAATGCAAAGGAAATTTAACTCTCTACATACAATATATTTTAATACCAGGGGAACGATACACTAAAGGATTTAGATCCAAAGATCTATCTGATTTTATGGATTATTCCTTAGGAGCTGATGCTGCCATCGTAGTGTTGGTTGCTACTAACCATCCAGAGATGCACTTTATACCAGGAGAATCCTGAAGGAGGTGGAGTGGATCATAGTAGCTGGAAGACTGGGGCCCTAAAATGCATTGTAGAGGTTCAGTCTTGCCCTGCAAAGAAAGTCCCCTTTGCCTTGTGGCCGAAGTGCAAAATGAATGTAAAGCTGCTATAAATAGGATTCCCCCAGCATGGAGGACTCCTTAGTTGATGTAAAGATGACATAACCAACTTTGTGCCACCATCTCCATGCAGGGGATAGAGCTGGACTGCAGAATTCTCTGCCTGCTCCTTGCCTGGAAGGAAGTCATCGGAAGATCACAGGAAGTCATTCCATAACAGTCATCTTGAAACGGCTCATGTTTACATGAGGGGCTGAACTGGCCAGCCAGCCTCAGGATCCCAGAGGCCAGAAACATGATGTCATGCCACCTTTATTCCAGGTGAATTACACTCAGCTGAGATGCACCTGAGGACTGAGCCCTAGAGCTTTGGAAGTGGGTCTATGATGCTAACATAAATGCTTGAAAATCAAATTCAGATCCGGTTAAAATGGCAGATGATAGCTATGTTCTTAGTGCAATGGCAACTGTCTCAAAGGACTGTGCTGTAAGAATCAAGGCACCGGGTGTCGTGAGTGGCTCAAAAGTCCAATTATCAAGTGAATGTCCTTGAACACAAATAGTGCAGACGTACAGTCCTGGGCCTGAGGATGAAGCTGGCTCATTACTATTGCTTGAGGCCTTCTGATCTTTCCTCTTTGTTCTCTTTGCTTTCCTCCCTTTCAACTGCCTCTCTTCAGCTCCTTGATTCCCTGGTGCACCCCAGCCTTCCAGTGCTGTCTGTTGCTAGCTGCATCTTCCCAGCTTGCAGTGTGAATGTTGAAAGTTTACAAGTCTCTCTTCCAAAAGTCTTTGACTCTGAGCCTAGATTGGCTCAGTGGTCTTGGAGTATCTGTAAGTTCTCTATACAGGAGATACTTTGGAACGCATCCATCATCCATCTGGTGCAGATGGCTAAGCCATTGGAGACATCTGTGTCTGAGAATAGTGACTAGAATTGGAAATTTTGCTTTCTCAAGTATTCGGGGTCAGGAACTTTGGTTTTCCACTTGGTATTTAAAATAAAATGAAGACAGAAGTGTTTAGCCTTCTTTACCTCCTGTTTTAGGTCTAGGTCTCATAGCAGTGTACTCAGAACACACACATGGTAGACCCATATCTTGAATATCAGTTTCCTATTATCCCACCATACTTGGTCATTTGGCCACCTTCCTGATGTGAGAATAAAGCTCATCATCTAGAGATAAGTTATTCAACACCCTTGATCCTAGATAGCAGAACTTGTTCACAACTTCTAGCATGGTGCTAGCTATTAAAACTTCAGGTGCAGACAATACACCTTGTGCCTTAATCTTGGTTTGCTTTAGGCTGATGGTTAGTCCAAATTCATCATGCTAGCACAAAGCAATTGCAAAATTGCTGGAGCTCCTCTTCACTGTGTGCAACCAAGCACTGCGTTGTTAGTGAAAAGAATGAATGAACCCAAAAACTCAAAGAGAAACTCAGTCAGAATACCATAGTATATGTAGTAAACTACTATCTTGACTGATTTTCACCCAAAATCATAACTTTCTCCCCAGCCTGCCAATGAAGGAAGCAGTAGAGTCATCAGACATTTAGAAATTCAGTCCATGTTCATCCAAAATTCAGGTGGATATTGTGAGCATCTTCAGAACCTGAATCAAGTGTGGGGCTCTTGAAAATAACCTGTTATTCTTTTACAAATGTTAACCACTTATTTCATTTTTAAGTCATATATTCTCCCATTCCTCTCAGCCATTCTTATTCTTCCCTAGGATTTCACTAGCAAAGAGGAAGATAAGGTAGCTGAACATCATTGGTCTGATTCTCTTTCCATTTACACCAATTTAGCTATCTATGTAACATATATAGTTTCCACCATTGTAGTATCAAAAATCCTTGCAAGGAAGGAAAATCACCTTTATAAATGGGTAACTGAGGCAAAGAGAAATTTGTCCAGGATCACTTAGAAGATTGTGGCAAAGATAGGAAACGGAACTCATATTTCCCAGGTTTTGGCTCTCTGCCTTACTCGCGAGACTATACTTCTTCCTGATTTACACTGTGCTACGTGAGAGTAGACTCAGGATTTGTGCCTCTGAACTGATCTGTATATATCTGATTTCAAAGCACATTTCTCACCCCTGCATAGCTTGAAACTTTTGCTCTCATTACTTTTGAGACTGCTATGGAAAATGACATGGATTCAGAAAGCATACCTGCTGTGCTGTTGAATACCAGGCACATTAGCAGATGCAGCAAAATCCTAGCCTTGAAAGAGTTAAAACAACCATTTCCAAACAGAGAGATTCAAAGAGACCTTGCTTCTTGATATTAAATATAAGTAAATGTTTAAAATGTTTCGGAAACACTGACTGTTAGAAAAACCAACAACAAAGAAAAAAATAAACAATAACATTAGGATTGAAAATACCACCAAATCATTATATCCAAGGCTGACCGTAGAAAAGTAATGACATATTAGGCCTTGGAGTCAAATGATTCATGGCCTAAATCATTAAAACTGTTCTCCCTCAAGCATAAGTGACTACTGTCTTGGAAAGATGTGCAAAGTAATAAATGAAAAAGGACGTTGATGCAAAGAAAAAAGTTAAAGGAATGTCATACACATTTTATTTGTTTACACATTCAAAGAGGAGATGAATTGCTTTTGTATCCCCAGCACAGTGCATTCTCTCTCAACACACACATTCATTTTCACACACACACACACACACACACACACATACTTACTTCTGCACTGTACTATACAAAGGGATTTCTACAACTTAGACATGTGCAAGTAATACTAGGTTTGTCATCCATCCTAACTACTGTGACCCATGATTGTTTTAGTGAGTTCAAAATTAACTTTGGGCAGGGTGATATTACATAGCATAATGCAACATGAGAATATGTTATTGTGACACTGCTTGCTGATTTTGAATAGCTGTGTGACAAGACAGAGTCACAATCAACAACTTTATTCTGTAGGACAAATTGTTAAAGATCTAGTTTCTTATTTTTAATTTAATTTCAAATCCTTGCTCTTGTATAGCGCATATCATTAGCACAGATCTTTCAAAAAAAAGGTCAGTATTGTTATACCCATTTTACAGATGGGGAAACTGAGCCAAAGAAGTAAAATGACTTTCCGAGAGTAATCTAGCAGTGAACCCCAGATCTTCCAAGTCACAGCTCAGTGTACTAAATTCTAGGCCACACTGCCTAGTATGTATTTATATCCACATTAAGGCTCCTGTCACAGGGTAACCCTGGGCCTTTCAGAGGGAGCACAGCCAGTGCACTGGGACTCATCAGCTCACTCCAATTACTTAAAAGAGGGCACGTGGGCTGTAGAAGGGGGAAGGAGAAACCTGGTGAATCAGAGCTGCCTGAGAGAGACAGAGGAGTGTTGTTGTAGTTGTGCTTGGCCTAGGATATGAGAGAGACCAGGTGGGCAAAATAACGTCTTTTACTAGACCAACTTCTGTTGGTGAAAGAGATACAGAGCTGGTGAACCATGGAGTGGGAAGCCAGGCCAAATCACTGACCTAGGCTGCTGCCCAGATACCTGCCACTCTAGGTAGCTGCCTGCTTTGCCTACAGGCGGCCTGCATGCCATGGCCAGTGGAAGGAAGGCTTTCCAGATGCACCCATTTTACATCACTTTAGCTGCATAAAGACACTGTTATAAAGACACCTTAGGGGAAATGAGATTTAGAGTTTTCATAAGTAGCATCTGCCCCGTCATGGCTAATCCACATAAAAGCACAAGGAGTCTGCTATTGCACTCATGGCATGCACTTCTGTGACTATTCGCAATACTCCTCACACAAATATTAATGAAGTAACAACACGGCCGATATCAATTCATGTGATCTCACTGACATCAATGAGCTTTGAATCAGGCCCATAAATAGCTGCAGAAAATTTTTCACTCGACTCTAATGAGAGAACATTACACAGATCACTCTGATTTTTCTCAAGCTTCCTCACTTCTCCAACAGGACACACATAAACCTAGAGCCTTCTTTGGGAGAGCAACAGGCATGTGAATGGAATTGGAAACATTTCTAGTCTGTGGAAGTTAGCCTAATTGCACATACTGTGTACACACAACACCCACCCACTCACCCACCCCCACACCCACCATGTGGAAAATAATAAATGTTTATGATGGAATTATTTGCTTCATTTATTATTTTAGGATTTTGTCCAGAACTGTAGCAATTGTTAAACACAACATTAAAACAATCTTTTAATTATGAACATGCTTACAGTGTTGATGTCACCCAGTAAGGCATCTGTGCTCTTGATAGGATATGTGCAATTATTTTATATAATAAAGTAGTTTTGCCATAAAAATGCATACGAGTCTGAATGTCAGACAGGTGCAGGCTGAGGTTAGACCGTGTTCTTGAAAATCCTTACATTCTTATAGCCTTTGAGCACTGTGTTCGATTTTTGGCCCAGAATAATTAACGCACTCCTAACCTGGAATGTATCATAAACATTTGATATTATTCAGTGGGGGAGCTTTCTGGCTGAGTGCCAGGCTGGGACTCTCTTATTCATATTAACCAATGACTTCACTGGGGCTATTTGTGTGTGTAACTACGCACCACTGTCTGAGGGAATTTCTGCCAACATATTTCCTTACACTTCTTGAAACTTAGGCTCAAATGTAGTCAGGCTCCAATGTTCAATTTTAATGCCCCAATGATGGCCCTGCCAAGTCTGGACTTAAGTGTTTTGCCAACCAGGGCAGAAAATATTTTTGGTGTCTCCATTCTACATCTCCCTAAAAGGCATAAACAAAAGATAGTGGGGGAAAGCCTACTAACTTCTGCTGAGTCACGAAGAGTCCTCTCTATTTCAAGTGGTAGCAACTGGTGTTTCTAGAGTTGAAGATTCTGTCCTTGATGCCAGCTGTATATAGTGTAAGTGATGACTGTAGATGATCTCATTCCATGCTCATGTGAGTATCTGCCTCCCCACTGCAGTGGAACTGCTAAAATACTATGAGGTGTTGTAGCAAATCTAGATTGAGGAAAATCACCACAGCTGTTTGGAGCTGTTTGCACAGAGGCTGCCTCTACCCATGTTCTGAAGAGGGGTGAGGGGTTAGCAAGCTAGCTTCTTATTAGTCCTCTGTTCTGGACGGTTTAGACACAACACATCCTGCATCTTGGCAGGGGGTTAGACAAGATGACCCTTGCAGTCCCTTCTAATCCTATGATTCTATTACTACATAACCTTGTTGTACACTGGCACAGCTAATCCTGAGGATGACTGAATGGTGCAGCAAGGGACAGGTAGATGCCTCTCCAGTCATGTGATGCCAAGCTGGTCATGGTGAACGTGTAATGGGTGTGCTAAGAGGAGAAAGAGTGCAAGGAGTCTTCCCTCCTCAGACGCAATCACTGGAGCAGTATACCCTGTTTATCCAGCTATTTCAGGGGCAGGAGATACCCAGAGCAGTCTGATCTCTGTATCAGGTACAGAGACGGGCTACTAGGATGAGCTGAGGAATGGAAAACCTGTCTTGTGAAAGGAGACTCAAAGAGCTTGGCTCGTTTAGCCTAACCAAAAGAAGGCTGAGGGGAGATATAATTGCTCTCTATAAATATATCAGAGGGATAAATACCAGGGAGGGGAAGGAATTATTTAAGCTCAGTACCAGTGTGGACACAAGAACAAATGGATATAAACTGGCCAGCAGGAAATTTAGACTGGAAATTAGAAGAAGGTTTCTAACCATCAGAGGAGTGAAGTTCTGGAACAGGCTTCCAAGGGGAGGAGTGGAGGCAAAAGACCTATCTGGCTTCAAGGCTAAACTTGATGAGTTTATGGAAGAGATTGTATGATGGGATAGCCTAATTTTGATAATTAACTGATCTTTGACTATTAGCGGTAAATATGCCCAGTGGCCTGTGATGGGATGTTAGATGGGGTGGGATCTGAGTTACTATAGAGAATTCATTCCTGGGTGTCTGGCTAGTGAGTCTTTCCCATATGCTCAGGGTTTAGCTAATCACCATATTTGGGGTCAGGAAGGAATTTGCGTCCAGGGCAGATTGGCAGAGGCCCTGGGGGGGGTTGTCGCCTTCCTCTGCAGGGTGGGGGCATGATTCACTTGCTGGAGGATTCTCTGCACTTTGAAGTCTTTAAACCATGATTTGAGGACTTCAATAGCTCAGACATAGTTTAGGGGTTTACTACAGGAGTGGGTGGGTGAGATTCTGTGGTCTGCATTGTGCAGGAGGTCAGACTAGACGATCATAATCGTCCCTTCTAACCCTGAAGTCTATGAGTCTATATAGGATGGCTAGAGTAGGAGATACAGGGTATTTCTTTCTTTAGCAATTTTGGATTTCTGGGGCTGTGGATGATCAGTGACTGGAGAGCTGGGGCTCCCTCATACACACACTTGAGTTTTGAGCCTATCATAGATAGATTGCCTCAAGGCAGAGTGAACTGTAGCTGTCTCTCCACATTGTACAGACCTGACCGCAGGCTCTGGGATCGGGGGAGTGAACGGGTTCTTCAGGTCATTCCAAACTTAACTGGTTCCTTTCTCTAAAAATCAGGGACGTTTGGCAATACCAGAGTCTTCATTCTCCTGCCACAGAAGAACTGGAGCCAAATTGTGGTGGGTTCTGTGCAGAGCTGCCAACATGTAAACCAGAGTTTAAAGGATCCGTGCTCCAACTAAGTCAGAGGATTGGTGGCCTAGCAGCCTCCATCAGTGAAGAGTTTTGTGTGTATCATGGAGCCTTCCTCCAGCCATGCAAAATCCAACCACAGTTGCATTATCTGCACTCCGCTGGCCATACGGGCTGGTCGCTGCTGTGGTACATGGGCTGTGACCATCGTCTTGGTCATCACCAGGGTTTGAACCCATCTTCTCCTGAATGTTAGCGTAAGCCTCTGCAGCTTGATTTGAAGGACAGACAGTGTCTGAGATCGCAGCTGTAGCAGATATAGATCTTCCGGGGATCAGGTACCAATGAGTATGTGTAAACAGACATAGAACAATGGGTAGTACGACCCACTTCAAAAACAATCTAGAGTTGTGTGCTGTATAGATGCTGAGGATATAATGCTTCCAGGTTCCTTAATATTTGGAATGTGCTTTGAGATCCTCAGATGGCCTGTAAATGCCAAACGTTATTATAATTTTACCCAAATGCTGTTTCTCAACCACACGCTGAACTCCCATCAGTATTACTGAAGCACCATACCAGGATTGGGAGACCAAGATAGCCCCTCTTTAGGATGGGTTTATTTTTATCCGGTTGTAAAACTGTCTTCTTGGGTTGTCCTTTTACATCTCCCATGAGAGAAGAGAGCTGCTGAAATAGCATGGTGTGCTGGACCCTTCCTACCAAAATAAATGTGTCAGCTGTTCCTGAGAAGTTCTCTTACTAACTGTTCTGGACAGAGGAAGAGGCAGTGTTTAGTCCATAGCATTAGCTGACAAAAAATATATATAAGCAGCCAAAGGGGGAAAAGTTTTAGCTCCTGCAGTTTTGGCTCTTGGTCATATCCAAAACGAGAAGTGACCGTTTCTCCACAGGCGATTTGGATGCAGCCCAAAATTAGATTGGCTCATCTCCAGCTGATATTGCGAGATTTCCACTCTTTGGCCTGAAATGTTGATTGACTCTCTCAGCGGTGTCCGGCACTGATAAAGCCAAACCTTAGCCTGAGTTCAGCTTCAGATCTGAACTCTAGCCCAGGGGCTGGCAACCTTTCAGAAGTGGTGTGCTGAGTCTTCATTTATTCACTCTAATTTAAGGATTCAGGTGCCAGTAAGACATTTTCAAATTTTTAGAAGATCTCTTTCTATAAGTCTGTAATATAGAACTAAACTATGGTTGTATGTAAAGTAAATAAGGTTTTTTAAATGTTTAAGAAGCTTCATTTAAAATTAAATTAAAATACAGAGCCCCCCAGACTGGTCGCCTGGAATCGGACAGCATGAGTGCCACTGAAAATCAGCTTGCATGATGTCTGTGGCATGTGTGCCATAGGTTGCCTACCCCTGCTCTAGCCTAAGCCTAACTCAGACCTGAATACTGACTTCTTGGGCAATCTCCTAGCAAAGAAAGCTTTTCACATTTGTGCTGCTTTTCCAGCAAAACAGTATCATGGGTCCTGATTCAGCAAAAGCATTTAAACACACACCACAATCCCAATTATACCAATGAGACTTAAACATAGACTTAAGTTTAAGCTTGATCTTAAGAGCTTTGCTAAGAAAGAAAAGAAAGAAAGAAAGAAAGAAAGGATTTTACTTGTGAAAATAGCTCCAATATTTAAAATATCTCTCTCTATCCCTGGCTGAGGTCTATGCAGGAACCCAACTGAACCCCACTCAGATCTCAAAGCAGGGGCCAGGATCAATTCTTGCTTCTCTCTCTCTCTCTCTCTCTCTCTCTCCTATAAAGTGAGTGTCAGAATTAACATCTCTTCCCCAGCCAGTGGCTGTTCAGACCAACTTATAGTGTGTGATATCAGTGAGCCCCACTCCTAGCCACATTAACACATAGCATAACTGGTGTATATATTGCACTGAACGAAGAATAATCTTAAATGCTTCTCTCTCTCTCTTTGTGGTCCTGAACCCCTCAGAAGTGCAAAGTAACCTAAACTCTACTTTCTGCTATGCAGCATTTTCAATTCAGTTGGCTGGTTCTAATACATAAATACTGTCTCTGTATCTACATTGTGAGTATAAATAATGAGAGACTACATTGCTCCCATGATCCCTTTGTAAAAAAATTCATTTCTTCCCAAAATACGTACAGAAAATGGGCATCTGATAACAGTTAGCCAGGCAGAACATTGCGAGTAACCCTGATGAATAAAAGCAGCTTCTTCTGTTGACAGTCCACTTTCTGGGAGAAGCAATCCAGTTTTTAGAAATGGTATTACAGTACAGGTTGAACCTGTCTAGTCCAGCACCCTTGGGACCTGATTGGTGCCGAACCGGAGAATTTGCCAAACCACAGGAGGTCAATGCAGAGTGCCAATGGGTCTCCAGAGGCCCGGGAAGTAGGAGTGCAGAGGGGAAAGGGGTACTGCAGCACCCCCAAGCTTTGCACCCAGCCTTGTCCTCCACCCTGGGGCCTCGCTGCCACCCAGGGTCCCAGCCACCAGCCCCTTCTCCAGGGTCCCAGCCACCGGCCCCAGGTCCTTCCCCTCACTCCTGGAGTTTGAACATTGCGAATCAGCTGTTTGCGGCATTCCGGAAGTGCTGGGAAGGAGGAGGACGAGTAGGTAAGCGTAGGGTCGCCAGCGTGCAAGAGGTGTGGGGGAGGGGGAGAAGGGACAGATGGGGGAGCTTGGCACCGGTGGATGCTCTGCACCCACTAATTTTCCCCCATGGGTGCTCCAGCCCCGGAACACCCACGGAGTCAGCGCCTTATGCGGGACCGCATGGATGTTATGGATGTTGCCGGATCAGGTAGTGCCAGATTAAAGAAGTTCAACCTACAGTGCCGAAGGATCCTCATAGAGACTGGAGCCCCATTGTGCCAGGCCTTGTACAAACACATAGGAAGAGACAGTCCCAGCTCTGAAGAGTTAACAGTCTAAACAGCCAATGCATGCAAAAATTGGGGTGAAGGACTGGGTAGGTTTTTCTGGTCTACTCACAGAGGTGGGGGGAAGCTCATCATGTAGGGGGAGAGGAGGGTTGTGAGGGGGAGCTACTGAGATAAAGGGGGGAGCTGGCTCCCCGCTGGGAAGGGGCATCCTAGCAGGGCCCTCCTGATGTTCCTACAACAGTTCTTTGGTAGCTGGTGCCCTGTGCTTCCCCCATTCAGCAGCTGATTCCCTATGCGCAGACACCTCCTGCCCAGGTGTGGTTCCTCTTTCCGCTGTCCCACCCCAAGGGCTGGCACATGAGTTCCTGCCCTGGGCCAGATGTCTCTGAAAGGACCCAATGTGGTGCGAGACAGGACTGGACTGAGCCAGGGAATCACATGAGCAAACAACTGTCCCGGCTGTCTGGGGGCATACACTGTGTCACCCCTACATAGTCCCTGCACACCAACCCCGGCAGCACAGCCACTGTAGCCAGCCGAATGAAAGATGATGGGGAGATGAGAGCTGTCCCTAGCTGCTCCCCGTTGGACGGTCCAGCCCCTCGTCTCCATGAGAGCCTGTAGGAAAATATGCATCAGTCCCTGCACTATTTCCCATTGCATGGGTGCTAGCCTCCTTCTGCTCAGTTCACAAGATCTGGTCACTCATGTACGTGTGTGTTGTTTGAAATCTAGTATGTTGCTTTTCTCTAGAGTTGGCATTACATGTCATCAGAAGAGTTTTGCAAATAAGATCAGATATGCCAACCTATATTACAAGACATTATTCTAGGCATAGCTGGTTTTGTTTCAATTTAGTTCTTATTGCAAAAGGGATTTTTTTTGCAATTATTTATTTCAACATACTCCTACGACATGTCTCAGCAAGCAACCAACAATAAACAAAACGTTTCCTAAAAGGGAGTATGGAGAGTCTCTTGTAGAAAGTCTTTGTGTCTATGAGATTGCGTGCACTTGGGAAAGGGGGGAGGGAGAACATAGGGGTCTTACATTGAAAAGACCAGATTTGCAAAATAATTTAGCACCCAGAGAATCTGACCCTTGTATATTTGCCTAATTGGGTGCTGAGCTCTTTGAAGGGTCCCAAAACTTTTAGAGATTAAACTCGGTGCATTTTAGGAATCCCTTGGTAATAAATCTCATTGCCCTATTTTTAAGACAAACAAAAAAAAAACAAAACCCACCCTGAGGGCCAGTTTTATTGTAAAGTAATTCCAGATCTGATTCTCAGCTGATTATACATGAGCCCCATCTTGTGCTTTTCCTCTAAAATACCCACTAACTATCTTGGAGAGCAAAGAAGTTCAAACATTGCCTGCAACAAACTTCCCTTTCATTGACAAACAGAGAAAACCTGATCGAGTGATTGAATGAATGAATGACTGGCTCTTGAACGACAATATCTAGATTTTTTTTTTTTTTAAGATTGGGAACACATCAGCCCTTTAGCTTTGGTTTCTACTATTAACCTCTGTTAGCATCATAATTATAAATACCTGGTAATTTTTTCCCTTTGATCTGGTCTGCATGTCACTCAGTAGCCTTTTAAACTCTAGATTTCCCCTCTCTTTCTTGACATTCACTATTGTCTTCATCCTGAATACCTTCCCTGCTGTTCTGAAAAGCTGGCCAAAAAACACTAAGAGGCCAGATTGTAGTATCAAGTACCATGGCTTCAGGGTCTGAGGCAGCTGCCATGTTCTAAAAGCTCCCTTTATTCTTTGCAACCACGGCTTTCCAACTGCATGAAGGACAGATACTCACTTCCCTCCCCTTTACCTTTCATGGGGGAAAAAAAAGGGTTTGGACAACAATAACTCCTGGCCCAGTGTATATTAATACACCTTCTAATTGCTTGTCTCTGTTGGTTTTAGCCCTTTGCCCTTTTTTCCCTTCTTTTTTGTGCCTCAGCTTCATCATTGCTACTATTCACTCTATTCCCAGTGCTGAAATCTAAGTCCCAAGTGCAAGGAAAAATACCCAGCCATTCATGACAAACTGAATGGCTTTATTAAAAAGGAAGATAGCACCTCATCTAGTGTTACTATTCACTAGAATAATCTCCATCCCGAGCTCAGTAAAGAAAGCAGCGTGTCTTTGGTTCACAGAGACTATGCTGATGATCTGTGGGTTTGAAAGGACCAGAGAGAGAACAGCATATGACAAGGGGTCACCTTTCTGTCTTTGATGACTGCTATTTATTCTCAGGAGCACAATGGTCAACACGAATCAAAGCCAGGGGATGATATTCCATTAATGAGCAGCATGCCAACAACTCAGTCAAGAATGCTGAAGCATTCTGTAAACTCAGGGCCATCTCCTCAGTTGGCATAAATCAATTTATATCTGCTGAGGGTCTGGCCCTCAAGTTACACATTTCTGTTTTTAATTCACTGGACATCCTCTAACCGGAGCAGACTTCAGCATTTTCACAACAGACCCTCCTCCATGTATAACCTCGTTACAAGTCTGTACCATTGTAATCCGCTGGATCTCTTCAAATGTCTCTGATTGTCTCACTCTCCGGTAGCTGGCCTACAAAGAAGAGGCATGGACCTATCACAGCTACTGGAGATTCCTCTGCAGCTCAGAGGCTAAATGCAACAGAGATAAAGTGCTAGATACTTCACTGAGGAAGGAAAAAACCAAATGCACAACTACAAAATGGGGAATAACTGGCTAGGCAGTAGCCCTGCTGAAAAGGATTCTGGGGTTGTAGTGGAGATGAGTCAACCGTGTGATGCACTTGTGAAAAAGGCTGATATTCTGGGGTGTATTAACTGGAGTGTTGTATGTAAGTCGCGGGGAGATAACTCTCCTGCTCTACTCTACACTGCAGCAGCCTTGGCTGGAGGACTGTCCAGTTGTGGGCACTTTTGGAAAGACGTGGACAAATTGGAGAGAGTCCAGAGGAGAGCAATAAAAAGTGATAAACAGTTTAGAAAACCTGCCCAACGAAGAAAGTGAAAACACTGTTCGTATTTCGTCTTGAGAAAAGAAAACTGAAGGAGGACCTGATAACAGTCTTCAAATATGTAAAGGGAGATTATACAGATGAGAGTGACCAACTGTTCTCCAGGTCTACTGGAGATAGGACAGGAAGTAATGGGCTTAAACCGCAGCAAGGGAGATTTAGGTTAGATATTAGGGAAAATGTTCTAACGGTAAGGGTGCTTAAACTCTGGAATAGGCTTCTAAGGCAAATTGTGAATCATCATCATTGGAGGTTTTTAAGGATAGGTTGGACAAATACCTGTCAGAGATGGTCTAAGTTGATTTGGTCCTGACTTAGTGCAGGGGGCTGGACGTGATGACTCTGAGGGTACCGTGTAGCCTACTTCTATGCCCTTATGATTCTGTATGTACCAGCAGCAGAAGGTTTGTTTCCCATGTGTGCAGTTGAGCTATCTGTGGTACCTGTGTGCAATGTTGCTCATAAATAAAAGTTTTGTGTCACAACTTTTGTTGATGGAAAAGAACTGAAAACTTGAAATCAGCAACATGAACATGAGTTTGCAAAATGTTTCCATGTCACTGAATCTGTATGTTTTGCCAAAGGAAAAAAAAAAGGTTTGGTCAAAAAATGTCACCGGGTTCTGTTAAAGATATGACAGGCATAGTCACTCTTGAAGTACTTTGCATTTTTGGCCAATCCAAAACGATCTCTGAATTTGACATTAGTAGTTTTGGTTATTCACAAAATGACTGTTGGTGGTGAGTTGGGTCCACTGCTGCTACATCTCCTTTACACCAGTAGGGTTCAGATCCCCACTCTTGAATAGACCCCAAATGGACTTCATTGATTCACCAAATGTGGCAGTTTCACTTCAAACCTAAACCAAAATACTTTCTTTTTAGGAAGTCACACCAAACTGAAAAATCAGTCATTCACCCTGTTCTATTGTTTAATATATAAACCAAACATTTTTTTAATCTTGAGAGAGGTTTGACTTTTAGATTAAAGCCCATCTTTATCTAAACCAGTTTGTCTATCGCATCTCTCAATACGCAATCATTTTCCTCTCTTCATAACTTAGACTGTCAATTGAAATTTGAACCAAATGGGACAAAAAAAGGTGTGTACGACTGTGTAGCCATTAATACTGAACTCATTTCAGGACTGCCAAGTCCAGAGGGTCAAAAATTGAGTCACTACCATGAAGAATGTCTGCATTTTGCAATACAAAAACCAACTTTTCTTGAAAAAAATGGGATTTCTTGCTATCTATTGTAATAATGGATCACTAAAATGCACTCCTATCTTAGCTCGAAATATAAAGTTAGACATACTTGAAAAGTAATAGTTATTTACAAAGTCAATGGAATAATTCTCTTGCGGTTGTCTTTAATATGTAGTGAACTTTCTCTCCAGCTCTTTCCTTTATGAAGACCAGGTTGGTTTTCACAGGTGTACAAATTCTGAGGTTGGAAGAGACCATTATTATTATCTGCTGTGACCTGTAGGACTGATTTCCAGGCCCAGGTCCTGGAGGTTATGGGCTCCATACAAATGGGCAGATGTGCTGATGTCAAGGCACAATGAACAACACTGTTCTTGCACTGAATCCGTTAACTTGTGGTGGACATGCGTATCCAACTGAGTTGGCTATTTTAGGATTATGGAATTTTATGCCTATACCTCAGCTTAAAGCTATTGATGATATCATGTTCAGAAGATGCCAAGACACGCCCTCAGTGAAAACAATTGCATTCCAAAGATTCCATTAACTGTAGTCTGAATACTGAACTCAAATCAGTACAAGCAAACCATATGACGTGCTATAATGAAAGCCCACTGGGAATCCAACAGATGAGGTTATAAGATTGTTTCCACTGAAAGGCAATTTGACTTCTCTTTTCTTATTACCCAGATATAGAAATTTTGCCTGAGAAGTGCATGTGGTCTCCCAAAGACAGATATGAATAGGACCAGCTGTTTATGAGAATTTCATTTTTAACTGATATTTTACCCTTGTAAAATCTTGTACTATGGTGTTGCCATCTCGTATCTTAATAATGGTTTGAGCTAACAACACCAAACACATTTCATTCGCTAGGCCTCAAGGAGCAGTCGTGTGTAATGGCCATATTGCACTCTGCAGTGTGTAGAGCGAGCTTGTGTAAATGGGATTAGCTCTACTGAAGTCAAGTAACAGGGATAAATGTCAAAATATAACTCATATGCTGACTGGGTGTTTTTAAACAACATCCACTCCTATTTTGTAATAGTCTCAAATGCCGTACTGCTTCATGATTCATGGTGGGGTGAAGGGAATGGAGATTTAGAAACATACAAATGCCCCAACAACAAGAGATAATTGATGGGGATACACTGCATACAAAAATTATTGAACCATAGGCTTTAAAGACAAAAACGTGGAAATAGCTTAACATGCGTTAATTGCTTAATAATCATGTTGTCTGTCTGAATAGGGTGGAGTGGTATTGAAATTGCTCAACAGCTTTACATTTTCCCATGGCATAGCACTGCAATATGCTTATGCAATAATTAGAGGGTTATATAAATAAGCCACTGGGAAACAAAATAATTTATTTGCTTGGCAGGGATAGTTATGTGGAGCTTATATGCTCATCCACTTTCTCTTTGAAGCAAACAGACTCCCGCAAACAGTCCCCCCTCCCCACCCCATGCAACTGTTTTTAAATAATTTCAAAACACGCCGAAAGAATGTAGATGTTAAATGTGCTGCAGCTTGAACTTCCTTGAAGCAACGATGCTCCTAATGAGTAAAAGCTGGATTGGAAAGCAGTTTTATGGTATGTTTATTACTGGATCAGAGCAGACACAGTGGAATATCCCATGACATATAGGAACCAGCAGGCCACATCTACTAAAAATCAGGACACAATGTCAGATCTCTCTCTGTCCCTGTAGGTGGCTGAAAAGTCAGCGGTCCCAATACTAAGCTGGTATAAATAGGTGGAACGCTATTGAAACTGAGCTCTGGAGGGGTTACCTCATCTCACTAAGAGATGATAAGTTGGGGATAAACAATAATTAAAAATCTGGTTTTGGAAAACAAAGCATTGTTTTAAATTTTGGTTCTCTGGGCCTCTCACCCTTTTATTGTTTTTAAGTGATTTTAAATAGCACAGTTACATTATGAACATTCTGTGAGTAAATTATTTCTAACTATGCAATGGCTTCTTCACATTATCCTAGAAATACAAAGCTTTTAAGCACCGGAGGTTTCAAGGTAAGTGTTCACAGTTTGGTCTTGCATAGAAAACTGGAGTAGCAGGAATAATCAATCACCATCTATGACTATTCATGCTAAAGGCGAGATTGGTCTCCGGGAACTGTCAATTTTTTTGTTATTGCTTCACATGAAGAAAATTAAGAGAAATAGGGGTTAATTTACATACACATATTGTATGAGGTTTCAGAGAGGTAGCCATGTTAGTCTGTATCAGCAAAACCAATGAGGAGTCCTTGTGGCACCTTAGAGACTAACAAATTTATTTGGGCATAAGTTTTCGTGGGCTAAAACCCCCTTCATCAGATGAATAGAGTGGAAAATACATAAAGGTAGATCTCGTCATAGTCTTTGAGATGAGACATTTGCTTTGTTTTCTTTTGTTAATTCAAGCACTTTCAAGATTCTTGGCCTCGACTTCCAAAAATGACTCTTTAAAGGAACCATAGACTGCAAAGAGGAATTTGAATTACTATAAGATTATAAGGCTGGTTTTGACAGTCCTGTTCTGTCGGGTTTTGATCCGACTGTCACAGAAGTCACTGGGGTCTTTCCACTGAATTCGGTGGGCATTGAACTGGCCCTACATGCACTAACGGTGAAGGCACAGGAAACCACTCCCCATCTCTTGTGCCTCTGCACAGCAGCCATGCACAACTGCAGTTCTTGGATCACAGGGTCTGCTACCCCAGGGTATATGATTCCTCAAATGGAGTGAGGAGGACTGGGGATGAGGTGGCTGTTTCATTAGTAATAAGTATTGTGGTAGGCAGGGGAAGTTGTAGGAAAGAGATCTCTCCTGAGCATGCTGGCGGACCAGCATTACATGTTGAGGCTTTAATGTTTTGCGTGTTGGCAACCTAGCCCAGCTTTCATTCCTGGTGTTGAACCAACTAGGTCCCTTTTGAAACCTGACCCTCTTTCATCAGTTCTAGCAGTAGTTTGAACAACATCCATGCACCGTACTATAGCAGGGTATGATTGGCTGTCCCTGCAGCTGGCCAGCTGTTCAAAAGACAGTACGCTTTTCTGTAAATGAAGAATTTTGCCCAAAGAGCAAGATTACTTATTTATTGTTAAGAAACCAACCTACTTTGCAGATGTAATGAGATTGATGAAAACTATTATAGGAAGGATGGGTACTGGGAAGGATTAGATTGGTATTTGGGAAATCAAATTTCCTGGCTTGCTACTGAACGTGTGAGAATTTACATGTAACTTAACCTTTTGGGCCCTGAGTCTGGGAAGCATGTAAGCAGACGTGTACATTTATTTCTAATCAGGAAAGCACATGCTTACGTCCTGCTGACATTTGTAGGACCGCAGCGCGTGCTTAACATGAAGCACGTGTTTAATTGCTTTCCTGAAAAGGATTGTTTTTCTGAATTGAAGCCTCTACAGCTCATTTCCCCCACTTGTAAAAACAGGAATAGTGTCATCTTTGTTACATGTCTGCACAGTGCCTATGAGGTGTTGATCCTTAACGGATGTTCCTAGGTGCTACCGTAATGCAAATAGCACTGAAGGTAATAGCAAAACTCTGATTGGTTTTAACGGGCATAAGATCAGGCCCCTACCGTGTTTATGGCAGGCTACACATTATTTAGACATCTTTAAGGACATAGGCCAGATTTTTGAAGAAATTTAGGTGCTTCCTTCTGCGTAATGGGAGTTAGTGCCCAAACCCCACTCATAATCTGGCCCTTGGTGCTGAGCTTGTTAAATCCCCTTGTGCGCTATTTATTAACTGATGCTCTGCGGCTTCTGCCCTGATTAATTAAGGTTAAGCATGTACCTAATTTTAAGCATTGTGAGGCTACTTACGTGCTTGAGTGCCTGGCTGAATTGCAGACTCATTCAGAACCCTTATGGTGTCTCACGTTAAATGTGGTTGGGTACATGGACTGATTTCAGGGTTCCTTTTTTATATTGAATGGGCAGTTACACTATTACGTACCATCTATAACTTTTAAAGGCAGATTTTGGACCCCCCTCTGGAATATAGCCCTCCTCCCCCAGATATAATATATCCAGTCTTAAGGATACAGTAGATTCCCATGCATCCTCATTTTCTGCGGAGGCATCTTACAAAGCTGTTTGCATTTAGCACCCACCACCCCTGCAGAGAGCCTTTCAGAAACAAGCCCTTTATCCAGATAGCAATGACCCTTGTACATTTCTTTTTAATCTCTTTTGCAGACAACTGAATTTCTAAACAATTTTAAGGTCCATATTTTTAATAGGCCAGTGGGCTGAAATTTTAGTCCAAAAATAAGTCTTGTTTAAGATAGTGATGCAAGAACAGAATAAATCATCTCAAAATAGCAATCTCTTGCTTTTTTTTTTTAATTTGCATTCCTGCAGCTTAAAATAACTCACATTTTTATTAAAAAAATCTGGCAAACCAGAACTGCTCTTTGACTTAGACCTTTTGTGTCAAGTTTCAGCAGAGACTGAAGTTTTTACTGCTGATTTCTGAACCACCAAAATGAAGATGCTGCTGGCTTTCGGCTCCACATGGCCCCTCGATGAAGAAGACAAGCATTAGCAGTCACAGATAAAATGTATTTTCCTATTTCTTCATGGAAATCTGTTTGCAAGAGCAGAGCCTGAAATATTTTGAGCAGTGTTCTATTCGTTTATATAGCTGATTAAAAAAACAGGCCTCATTTCTTTGTTGAAATAGTATCTATCACAACAGACCAGTTAACCTATAGGGTAAGCAAACCCCTTTGGCAGCCATGTTGTTAGCTCTGGGCCTCACACTGAGGTGAGACAATAAACTGAAGATGCGTTGGAGAGATTGTAGAAGACTGGGTATAAACTTAATATCTTTGTAATTCCTTGCTCGAGCAGACTGGGGCCAGGTCTACACTGGGGAGGAGGGGGTCAACCTAAGATACGCAACTTCAGCTATGCAAATAGGGGAGATGAAGTTGACATCTATTAGGTCAACTTACCTCGGCGTCCTCATGACGGGAATCGACTGCTGCTGCTTCCCCATCGACTCCGCTTCCGCCTCTCGCAGCGGTGGAGTTCTGGAGTCGATGGGAAGAGCACTCGGGGATCGATTTATTGCATAGTAGATGTGGCCTTAGTCTCAGGTTTTGTATCTCTGTAGGAACAATGGCACCAAGACATTAGGAGGGGAACAGCAACAACTAACTCACACATGGAGAGTGCAGGGACATTGAACTGCAATACGGGATCTCATAGCAATTCCCAGTGAGATCTGAACTTTTGATCTTCTGACCTTTAAAAGGGGCAAGATTGAATAAACCGCTGAATATATCACACCCCTATTAGCCATGTGCAGATGTGACACCTCTGCAGATGATTTATAACACTGCGAGTGTAATTATCATGTGCATTTTACTGTGTAGATGACAGAAGCCACAAAGACATAAACCCTCAGGAAATGCAAACAGCAGCACTTAGGTTTTTGCCCACTGGTAGTAAGCAAAACTATTCACTTCACGCACAGGTAAGATAAAAATCAATCAAACCAACAGGAAAAACAACTACTCATTCAAGCTGTCACATAAGAGTTGTTTAAGGCACAGCAGAGAGGATGGGTAGCAATGATTGTGAAGGCTTTTGTTTACTATAGGGCTTAGTATTCCTCCTTGCGTGCTGATGATTTTACACCACAGCCACACACACACACACAAACACACACGCATCGTAGGATTGGCTTAAAGACCATGAAGTTTGGGGTTTTTTTAATTTGCCTAGAACTGGGGCTTATTTCTGGGAGTTGGGGCTTTAAGAAAAACATCAAATATCACAAGATTCACAGTAAAAATCACAAGACTTGACAGCTGTGTAGACTGGCCCTAGTGAGGACCCTATGGACTTCATGAAACCTCTGGCTCTTCGTGCTTTCTGGGTATGGAAGGAAACCTCTGCCTGCGGTCGGATTTTGTTAGCAGGGGGAAGAGGTGGGAAACAGCTGATGCTGAGACTATCACTCCTGATACAATGGAGAAGCTTTATGAAAGAGGAAGGTTTGGCAGCATGCCCTAAAGATAGTCACACTCTGCCTTCTGATTGCTTGTCACACTTTCGTGCTCACCGTCAGAGCCCTCCACGTAAGAAGCCACAGCAATTTTTGGCAAAGAAAAAGTCCATTGTGCCAGTTCTAGAACTGCACATTCATTTATTACAGCTAAATTCATACCTCACGTCAGAATATACTTCCAGATGTTCAGGAGGTGTGAACTGGCACCGTTCCCCTTTGAAATCAAGGGAACTATGCTGATTTCACCAGTAATTCATTCAGCATTGATATCTGCTGAGCGCCATTTTGAATAAAACCCTTGATGATTCCCCTCCCATGGAAAAGTACTTCACTTCCCTTCCATCTAGACTTCCTTATTCACCCGATGGTGACAGAACACACACTTTAAATGGATTCACCTGTCCACAGACAAGTGACATTTACTATAGATATATTCCCAGACGCCTAAGGGCCTGCTGCATGAAGCCCATGGAGACATCTTGGAAGTTATGGGGCAGATGGCCTTGCACAAGTGGAGACAGAGGGCACCAGAAGGTCTGCCCACCCTGGCATTCCACACACAGAAGGCAGCTACAGTCCTGATGCCCCAGGAATGCAAAGAACTGGAGACCTCAACTCCCTAGCGGACCTGATGGCAGTGAAGACTTGGTGTAACAGAGTTCTGCTCGCAGCCTCCCACTACATTGTGGGGTGGGGCAGGGTGTAAGGGGCATTTATGGCAGGAGTTGTCTCTGTCAGATTTGTCAGTGAAGGCCATTCATGGCTGGAATTTGTCCACTTTGTGATCCCTTAAATGGTGCAACATGGATGGTGAATCCATCCCAAGGTGTCTAACACCACTATGCAGACAAGTGGTCAGAGTTTACAAGTAGGTATCTTTAAAGGAGAAAAAGTTCCCCAAGCTTCAGAGAGCGGACAATTGTACTCCCAGGCAGTGATTTAACAAGACCTCTCTTCCCCAGGTGCAGTGTGGTGTAGTGGACTAAACTCTAAACTAGGAACCCGGATTTTTTTAATCGAAGCTCTGCCTCTTATTTCTGTGGCGACCTGGGGTGAGTCATTTTGACTCTTGTTGTCAAAAGTGTCCACTGGCTCAGTGTTTTGGATGCTCAACTTAAGACACCCAAAATGGAGGCACCCACATGTAGTGAGCACACTTTTGTAAATTGGCCTTAATCTTTCTTTGCTTCAGCTTTTCCAGGCTGTAAACGGGGAAGAGTAACAGAGTCTTACCTCACTGGTGGTGTTCTGATTAATTAGTTAATGTTCATCAGTGCTTTGAAAACATCTAAGTGCTAAGTAATGTTATTACTTATTTCCACAACTCTGCTTTAGACATGATTTTAAAGTGACAGCTGAAAGTGACTGTTCCCTCTTTATCGACCCCAATTTGCACTGGAATCCCATACCAATTAAAACATTGATTTATTTAAAATACAAATAATGACCTCCCTTTGTTCTCTCCCCCCATGCTGCAAAATCCCACCTGATCCCTAATTAACAAATTGATTTATTAAAAGTCTAAGTAATGACTTCCCTTTGTTCTTGCCTTCCAGTGGCAGAATCCCACCTGATCCCCGATTATCACATTGATTTATTTAAAACTAAAAGACACGCACTGTATATTTTCCTTCGTTTTGCCTTCGGGTTCCCTCTTGCTGCAGGCACACATTTCCAGCCATTTTCACCTCTGGCTGAACAAATCCACAGGGAAAGGTAGTCATCTACAAACCCAGAGTATGGCCCCGTGCTTCCTCCAAATTAACTCCTGAGAGCTGCTGAGTGCCTCTAATACAAAAGTCAGTGGAAGCTGAAGGTATTCAGAATCTTACAAGATCAGCCCCGTAAGCCTTAATCCAGCAGTGCATTCAAACCCATGCTTCCTGTTAAGCACCTGAGTAGGGCCACTGAAGTCAATGGGACTATTCACATACTTCAAGTTAAGCACATGCCAAGTAGGACAGTAGTGCAGGAGCATAACAGGGCAATCATTGATTACTTCAAGAGGTCTCTCTACCTCACAGAGAACACAACCCAATAGCATCGCTCATCAAGGAGGAGTAAGGCAGCGTTTGCATGAGCAGCTAGGGCTCATTCAGGACAGCTTGAATCTCGTGCAAGCCTTTTGCTGCAGGCCTAAAGTACTTAAATGAGCAAGAAGTTCTGGCCTCGGTTATGGCCCCAAGCTCCCATCAATATCAGTGTGTGCACGCCTGGAGGCAGCATAGGCCTTCATAGCACAGTATCTAAACAAAACGTGTGCGTGCTGTCCTCGCCTCTATTGTAAAGAGACCAGCAATTAGGTAGTGCGTTCTAGGAGATAGGAGGCAGAGTTGTGAAAAACGCTAATATCATTCTCAGCTATATTAACAGGAATGTTGTATGTGAAACATGGGAAGTAATTGCCCTGCTCTCCTTAGCATTGGTGAGGCCTCAGTTGGGGAGCTGTGTCCAATTCTGGGTACCTCACTTTAGGAAAGATGTGGGCAAATTGGATAAAGCTCGGGGAGACCAACCAAAATGATAAAAGGTTTAGAAAACCTGATCTAGGAGGAAAGCTTAAACGAACAGGGCATGTTTAGTCGTGAGAAAAGACGGCTGAAGGCGGGAGACGGTAACAGTCTCTAAATACGTTAAAGGCTGTTTATAAAGAGGATGGTGGTCACTTGTTCTCCATGTTCACTGAAGGAGAACAAGTCATAATGGGCTTAATCCACAGCAAAGGGAGATATTAAGAAAAACTTTCTAATGATAAGGATATTATAGAATAGGGAGGTTGAGGAATCCCTGTCACTGGAGATTTTGAAGAACAGGTGCGACACACACTTGTTAGGGATGATCTAGGTTTACCTGGTCCTGCCTGAGTGCAGGGGCTGGACTTGAAGACTTCTCGCGGTGCCTGCCAGACCTACCTTGCTATGGAAAGGGAAATGGAAAGGAAAATGCTATGAAATGGAAAATGATGGACCTATCTGAAGAATGTAGGACAGAAAAGCATTGCCCACTTCAGTAGAGTTGAGTGACCACAGATAAGTGACACTTTCTTTTGGACACTTTATTGTATTGAAAGTAATGGGAGAGAACATGCAATGAGCACCAGCAGCCTGAAGACAAGAAGGCTGCAGCAACCTATCACACTCTGCTGCACAGGTGAGAGCCCCTTTAGCCGGGTGCAGCTTTCTGAACTTTAATACAGGCCACGTTTACACTTAAAATTTAGGTCGATGTAGCTATTTTGCACAGCCAACTCAACCCCTGGCATAGACACCACTAAGCCATGGAAGAATTCTTCGGTCAACCTAACTACCACCTTACGGAGAGGCGGATTAACTACAGTGATGGAGAAACCTCGTACGTCGCTGTAAGAAGCATGTATATTACAGTGCAACACAGCTGCAGAACTGTAGTTGTGCTGTTGTAGGCCCTGTAGCATAGACACAACCTTAGTCCCAAAATGCTGGCTACTATAGGTCACTGTCCACTAGGTTTTTTTCAGAGACTAGGCTGTTACGCTCTCTGTAAAAGAGCAATATCCTTAGTTTGTTGACCAGTCTTCTTCTCAGACTTCCAGAACAAAGCTCTCATATATCTGGCTCCATTACTTTATTCCACTTGGTCAAAGTTTCTTCTGGCTGCCATCCTAAGAGCAAGATCTTTGGGCTAGTGGCACTGACCTTGTTATCTCCCCTACAATCTTACAGACACTCCCAGGTTTATTTTATTTAACATTTGTATCCCTTGCCCCCATAACTCTTGCACAACTGCCTCCCTTCCCCCCACACAGCAGAAAAAAGGAAACCATTCATAAATATGATGTTATAGAAAGGGACAAAGAAGAAGGGGAACCAAAATAGCAAGCTGTGATATTATTGACTCTATTGTTTGTGCAGGAAAATGGTAAAATGAGGCACACTGCCTGGGGGAAACTTTAAGTAAGCAAAGTGATGGTATCTATCTACTTAGATTTCAAAACATATCTCAGGCACTCACATGGCCCCATCACCATCATATCTGAGCTCCTCACAATATTTAATGAGTTTATCCTCACCACAACCCTGTGAAGTAGGGAAACCCCATTATCTCCATTTTACAGATGGGAAAACTGAGACATTAAGTTACTTGACTATGGTCACACAGGAAATCTGTGCTAGAGGAAGGAATTGAATCTAGACCTCTGGCTAGTATCCTAACCACTGGGGCCTCCTGAAGGAATAAATGTAAAAGATAAAGATAAATATGAAATAATGGACCTCCTACTGCTCTTCCCCAGCACAGCCTCATATAAAACTCTGTCACAAAGTGGACCTTAATATAATTCAGAGTTCTGGTTTTTATGACCTATATCAACCACAGGACCTTGCAGGACTGTGCCCAATGTGCAGCTTTCAAGACTGTACAGTTGTTAATGACCAATCCTGCAGACCCCTAAGAAACTGGATTGTGAAGAGAGGCCTAATGAGATGGGTATAAATCTTCATATAACCATAAAAAGACTGCAGTAAATACATATTATGACAGGGAAAGCACCTTCAATTGGAATGGGGATGTGAACATGATGGTGACCAAAGTCACTACCTTCTTATGATTGTCTAGTGGGCTCTGTGAAGAAAGTTGGAGGTGTGAGTCCATGACTCTCAGTGGCCAGGTGTCCACGTCACAAAAATGGTCATCACTAGTTAGTAATCTTACTGTTAGCAGAGAAGCCAAGGGATGAACAGAGAGCGAATTGGCCTTTCCAGAACAGGGTTAGCAGTTATTGACAGAGCAGCTTGGGAAAGCAGTGCCTGACAATACAATACCTTTCATGAGCACTAAAATCTAGAGCTGATCAGGAAATTATTTTTCCCCTCAGCAAACCATATCAATGAAAACATTTTTTGTTTTCAACAAAAGTTTTCAGGTTTTCATCACAAAATTCATTGCAGCTGAAACTTTTTCGTTTTTGATTGCTAAAAAATGAAAACAAAAATTGACAAATAAACCTGAAAAAATAGACCAAAACACAGACAATTTCTGTTAAAATCTCCATTTGACCAAAAATAAAATTTTCCATTGTTAAAATTTTTTATCAGAATGATTTTAACCAGTCCTACTAAATTCAAGTAAATGAAAAATGAATTTAATTGAAAATCAAATAAAAAAGTAAGTGCATGACTGAAAAGTCTGTTGTTCCAAGTTTTACCCTCTTAAACAATCCTAACGCCCAGACTTCCAGATGGGACCTCCCTCAAGGAAGGTCACTTTTTTAGTGCCTCCTCCACCTTCACAGGCAAAGGGACCATGACCCCTTAGAGAGCTACATGAAAGGGAATTATTCCTCCTACCAGACTCTGAAAAAACTCCTCTGTGGGCTGGGCATCTGTCAGTGGGGAATTTGGTATCCTAGGCAGGATGGGACATGGCTTGGGGGAAACACATCATTTCCCCACCCAAACAAGTCAGCAGCATAAGGAGTACTGACATTGCTTCAATGTTAACTTTGTTGCATTGCCCCTCTAGGCTTGGAAAGCTCCCAGAGTGAACTGCTATGGAGGACTGCACTGGAGCAAAAGGAGAAAGCCTCTAGCATTTCTCCTCGAAGAGGTTTGTGGAGGGGTTAACCCTTTCTCCCCTGGATTATTCTTCAGGGAGCAAACCACGTCCCCCTTATGCAAGCAATAAAAAGTAAGTGCTGCTGGTGGCACTTTGGAGTTTTCCAGCCATTCCAGCCCCAATTCCCGCCTTTCTCTATGGACGGGAAGAACCGGGGCCCATGTTATTAACATTTGTACAATTCTTTGAAAATAAGCAGGAAAGAAAAACAAATACAATTTTCCTACCAGGAATGTGTATGCATACTGCTGGGATACGATCAATCCTAGAAGACGTTCCGGTGACAGAATGTGTTCTAGGATACTTCCCAACCCCACACAGCTCTATTTCTGAGACACTGCTGAAACTCTCTGGCCATGTCACTGCCGGCTTTCCACTTAGAAGAACAGATGGGTGTTCGGTCTGGCCTCAGGTTTCATTGCTTCAACAGTAAGCTGCAGTTCAACACATCCAAAAAATACAAGACTGGATTCTCTAAAGCAATCCAACCCCTTTGAAAATCTGAAGAGGAGTGAAGGAGCTGGGAACAGGCAGCGTATCTCCAGCAGGGAACGTCCGAGCAAATGTTGCTTTTATAGACAGTAAAGCTCTGCAGGATAGAACTTTAATTAAATTTAAATGTGTCCCAGGTGTCATGAGACTGACTTTTGTGTACCTCTGGCAATGCTAGTAAGTAGACTTGCCAGAGAAGACTGCAGCTCTTATTTCTTTTTTTTTTTTCTTTTGATATTAGCTATAGCACAGGTCCTGAAAATTCATTGATCCTACCACTGAAATGCAAAAGACCATGGCAGGTTAAGAAAGAAGCGTACCATTAGGAGGGAAGGAGTAGTAGCATGGGGAAGAGAAAGTCATATTGGTTTGGCTGGGAAGGAGAGAGTAGGTTGGACCTGACTGAGATGGGAAAAAGAAGGCTGCAGAGGCCTGTAGGGACTCGGAACTCCACAGCTCCAGAGACTGAATGTTATTTCAGAGAAATATCTATAGTTTGGACATTTATTTGACTCTCCAAGCCTTTGTAGCTATACCCATCCCTAATCAAGAGATAAAAATGGCAGAGAAAGACTAAGAAATGCCAACAATCAAACTAAATTTAAAAAGGGGGAAAGGGTGGAGCTGGTAAACTATACCCCAGTTGGCCTGACTTCAATACCTGGGAAGCTGCTAGAGCAATGTCTAAAACATTCAATTTGTGAATAGCTGGAGGATAAAGGGGTAATCACTAGCAGTCAGCATGGATTTACCAAGAACAAATCATGCCAAACCAGCTTGATTTCCTTCTTTGATAGGGAAATTGATTTGTGACTAGGGGAAATGCGGAGGACATAATATATGTGGACTTCAGCAAAGCTTCTGACACAGTCCCACAAGACATTCTGATAAGTAAGCTGGAGAAATGCAGACTCACCAGAACTACTATTAAGTGGATACATAACTGATTAAACCACCACAAACAAAGAGTAACTATGAATGGAATAGTGTTGGATTAGAGGGGGATCTCAAGCGGGGTTCCACAAGGATCCGTTCTGGGTCCAGTGTTGTTTAACATCTTTATGAATGACCTGGATGTAGGAATACAGAGTATGCTGATCTAATTTTTATATGACATAAAGCTAGGGGGAGGATGCCAACACTTCAGAGGATAAAGCTAAAATTTGGAGGGATCTTGATAAATTGGAGAACTGGGCTATACCCGACAAAATGAAATCCAAGACAGATATAAGGTGTTACACTTAAGGAAGACAAACCAAATGCACAAATACAGAATGGGGGAAACTGGCTTGGTGGCAGCACTGCTGAGAAGGATCTGGGAGTTGTGGTGGATCACAAGCTCAACATGAGTCAGCAATGTAATGCTGTTGCAAAAAAAGCAAATGCACTTTTAGGCAGCGTTAATAGAGGCATAGTATTCAAGTCACGGGAGGTGATGGTACTGATTTCCTGAGTGCTGATTAGGCCTCAGCTACAGTACTGTGTTCGGTTTTGGTCACTGATGTATAGAAAGTATGTAGAGAAACCGGAAAACCAGAGGCGAGTGACAAAGATGATCAAAGGGATGGAATGCAAGCCATGAGAGCAAAGGCTGAAGGAACTGGGTATGCTGAGTTCGGAAAAGAGGAGATTAAGGGAGGGACATGATATCGGTCTTCACATACTTGGAAGACAGCCATAGAAAAAGATGGAAAAAAGTTGTTCTCTTTTGCCACAGAGAGCAGAACAAGGGGCCGTGGGTTCAAACTACGATTTAGATTAAGTCTCAGAAAAAACTTCCTAACTGTAAGAACAGTAGGACAATGGAACAGATGCCTCAGGAATTTGTGGAAGCTTCTTCCCTGGAGGTTTTCAAAAGGAGGCTGGATAGCCATTTGTCTTGGATGGTTTAGACACAACAAATCCTGCATCTTGGAAGGGGGTTAGACTAGATGACCCTTGTGGTCCCTTCTAACTCTATGATTCTATAAAAAAGATTTAACGTATGTTTGCAGTATTGTAGCTGTCTTGTTTCCAGGATACTAAACAAACAAGGCTGGTGAGGTAATTTATCTTTTATTGGACTCACCTTGCCTCTCTAAGATTAAACTGAAGTAGCAGCAATGTGGATTAGTGGATAAGACGTTGGCTGGGGGTCAGGAGACCTTGATTCTGCCAATGACCTTGGACAAGTTGCTTCCCCTCTTTGTGCCTGTTGTTTTCCCACCTCTCCTTTATCTGTATTTTCGTAACCCAACCCCCCCGCCTGGAGCCCTCCCACACCCCAACCCCCTACCCCAGCCCAGTTAAAGGGAGGGAGAGAGCAGGAGAGTGAGCAATGGAGGGATGGGGGCTGGAGACAGTGCAAGGGGCGGGGCCTCAGAGAAGGGATGGGGCATGGGTGGGGCCTCAGGGAAGGGGCGGGGCAAGGGGTGGGGCAAGGGTGGTCAGTTTTGTGCAATTAGAAAGTTGGCGACCCTAGCCAGACTCCTAAAGTGCACCTATGTATGTATTTCCTCAGGCAACCCGGCTGCACTTATTTATGCAAGCAACCCTCCTTCAGTTACGCAAGCCAATATGCTGCTCCGAGGTCTATACTGCTAGCAGCCATGCTTCTGCAACATGCCGTGCCACAGCTTTAGGTCCTGATCTACATGGTTATGTTGGTACACAGGTATTTTTTTGTGTGACTTCAAGCAGGCTCTGTGTAGGTGAGATGGTGCATGTGCAAACAGGGCACTGCAGGATCAGGGCCTCTAGTGTGATTCTGATACAACTCTCTGGATTATCATTCTTAAAGTCAGCATTTTCCCTTGTTGTTCCCATTGAAACTAATTGGCATTTGCATCTGAGGCTATGAATTAGCCATCACGGAGCCTTCAATCGCATGAACAAGAACCTGGAACACTCGTTACCTTCTGAAGGAAGCTACATTTTCAAAACTTACATTCGTTAGGAGGATTCCTTCTCCCTCTCAGCTGTTGGTTTCCAAAAATACATCTAACTTAATCATCCCTTTGCCCTGTAAGTCTTTAGAAGCTACCTTACTTGTTTTGAATTCCTTCCACAGCCCACACTGGAAGGAAACTACTGAGCAGCCTTGTAGTCAGCAGGCCTACACACACCCATAAAAGTTAAAACCCAGCCACGGCCCTCATGTACTTACAAGTCAAATACCACACTCGGAGCTTTTAAAATAGGGATTAGAATATGTTATTATACCAAAACAAAAATCTCTTCCTTTAATTTGCAATACCCTATTTTGAGCTATTACTATGCGTAAAACATGCATTTTTATCCAGGTAAGGCCTGATTCAAACCACATTGAAGCCAGTGGAAAATCTCCCCTTGACTTCAGTGTGCTTTGGATCAGGCCCTTCGATTCCCCGCTCCCTTTCTATTCAGCAAAGCAGTTAAAGCACATATTTAGGTCCCACCTTGATTTCGGTGAAACTTAAGTGTGTTATTAATCTTAATAAAGGTTACACTTACTATTTATACATTTTTATATGTTCTTTTTATTGTATTGTGTGCTTTGCAGAACAGGGCTGTAATTATAGCATGCATAAGCTTAAGAGCTTTGTTGAACCAGGGCTCTAATAACTACCATTGCAACAGTAGAGGCCAGTTTCCAGGTAGCTAAACAGGTGACATTTTTATTTTAGCAGAAGGGTCTTATATCAAGTGCCTTTCAAAGTATGGATTCTGTTTGTTGATACCAACTCCCATCTGCAGGTGGCAGTGACAGAGAGCTTGGAAGAAAAACTATTGCCAAATGCTGTGTAATTATGTAAGGATTCTGATTTATTCGACCATTGTCCTCCTTACGATGGGGTCACATTGCTAGGATCTTCTGGACTTTAATCAGAATGTTTTTAAAGGCTTGTATTGATTCCACCTCCTGCTCTGTAATGCATTTCATTACGTTGACAGTGTCCCTTGATTAAGCTGGGTATGTTTCACTATTCCTGTATTCATAGCATGGGGGATCATTTGAAAACATTTCCCAAGGTTGGCTTTCAACCTGGGAGTTTCCCACAGTATAATTAACCGCAGTGCTAACAAGCCACAGGTGTTCACCCCATGGCATGAGCAGGTGGGACTGCGAAGAGGCAGGATCAAGGTTTAGTAGATAGAATGCTGAATCAAGAGACTGGATTGAGATCTAAATCTGGCATTCAGTTTCACTCTCTGCATCAAGCCAAACCAAACTGTTGGAGCTAAACGCCCCTGAACTTTGGTTTGCTCAGGACTGGGATCCGGGTCCAAATTTTACATCTGAAGCTCATCTCTCTACATGTTATATTGCAACATGTTCACTTATTAGCTAGGAGCTGCTAGCAGCAGTAAAGCCATTCAAGAAGGTGAAAGCCTATGCTTAAGGCATTTGAGTTACCAAAGAACCCCAAAGGCTATGAGAAGGCATTGCAAGGGCAAAGAAGGGCGGCTGCTCCATGTATGTAAAAGAGAAGAGCTTTATGGATGGTTTAGGTTCAGGTGCCAAATAGCCGAGGTGCAGTGTTTGGATAAAGTAATTTCCTGACTGTTAGCTCGAGGGTTGCCAGGCAGATGGGAGGAATGAATGATCCTACCTCCACTTCTCATCAAAACAGGACATATTTCATATTGCACAGGAGGAGTTTCACAAAACAAATCCAGATCTGCTGCTTCCTCGCAGTTGTTCTCTCAGTGGATTTGCAGCACACAAACCAGTCCAAGTTTATCCCTTTTATTTTAAGGGAGGATTTGCACTTTTGTTCCAAGGCTTTGCACTTTTGTTTGGCACCCCTGGCAGAACTTTTGACAGGGAAAGAAGATCATCTTCCAAGTGCCGGTGGCACTCTCTGTGAAAGGTGATTTTTAAGCAGTCATTTTATTTGGCTTCCTGGCACTAAGATCAAAGTACCAATCAGTGCTTGATTTGCAGCACTGTAGCCAACATTTTATTTCCATTGTTATAAACAGAAAACAGGGGCACGTGGCCGTGTTAGTTATGTGCTTTCCAAGTCAACAAACTAAGAGAGTTATGATGAGATCTAGCCAGAGATATGCTTTGAGGTTAGCACAGTTTTCAGTGTTGGTCTTGGTCAACTCTCTCTCTCTCTCTCTCTCTCTCTCTCACACACACACACACACACACACACACACACAGAATGAACAGGACTGGAAGGGTCAAATGAACTGTGGACTAATGGAGGAGCAGGGTAGATAGAAAGTTCCAACCCTAGAGAAGTCTTCTGTCTGACAGCACATGTACAGAATGTATATACACCATGGGAGAGAGCCTCAACTGGTGTAAAATAGCTGCAGCTGGATTGACTTCAATAGATCTAGTCTGATTTATACCAACTGAGGATCCGGCCCAATCAATACAAGATGTGCTACTGTATTCTGGCTAAAAAGACGCTTCTGTAGTTTTTTTGTATTGTGTATCTCGAAGGCGAATGGTTCCAAAGCAGGTGATCCCAGCAGTCCTGGAGCATTCACCCCTCCTTTACAGGTAACAGACTTTTGTCTTAGCAGAAACACTACTTTATAGGGGCTCACGCTCGGTAAAAGAGTTGCATATTTATCACTGCACTTTGTTATCATAGCGCTGATTTCACATATGCACAATATTCCAAGAAGAGAAACACTGCAGAGCACACATATGAATAAAAATGTCTCAAAGCCTTTTCTATTTTCCTTCAGTGGTGGTGGAGAAGTTAATGGAAAAGCACCTCACAGGTCCCAGTAGGTGGCTGTAACTGTGAAGTGTAAGAGTCCACTACCCTTCTATGAAAAAAATGTACCGTCTGATTCTCAGAATCTGATGCCAGTGAGAAAAGAAACAAAAGAAAAGAAAAAGAAAAGAAAAAAGTCCCCATTGCTTTGAATTCATTTTGCCAACATCCCTAACACAATGAAAGTATCTATAATTCATGGAGCAGAAAGCCAGACCCTCCAGTGCAAAGTGATTGATCACTCCTCCTTTATTAATCTTGTCTGCTTAGGACAAGCCACCCTGACCTCTTTGGATCCTTTTCTTATAAATATGCAAACATATTAAAAATACATTTATTACCACAGAACAGATGCTGCCAATTGTCCCAGGGATTTGTAACAGATGATCCGGATGAACAGAGGCAAGAGTGAGTCTAACAGAAGTGTGATGGTTGTTTGGGTTTTGAGGGGAGATCTGCCTTGGTCCATAGAGAAAGATATAGCTTCAGATAACCTGTATTTTGCTATAAGGAATTGTATGTAGGGACTTATTTACAATAAGTACCACAACCTTCTTTAAAGTCAAAAGGGAAATTACATTCTTATGAAGGACAAGACAGGCTGCAGCCTGTATTACATTGTGACCTGAAGTACAAAAAATTGCATCTCTGAAGTAAAAAACACAACACCGTAGAACAAAAACACACTTTAGGTTCAGCTTATCTTCTCAGTTCTGGAACACTCAATATTAGTAGTGGCATTTAACACTAGGATTATACAGCCAAATGTTTAAAAGGGAAATCAAACTGATTGTTATAGAACTTAGTGTTTAACATTTATAAATAATAGAGTAAGGGCAGTGAAAGGCGAGCTGTGCAAATATTTTCTGATGAATATTTATTTGCCAGTTTCAGGTTGACCAAACTATTCACAAATGTAGCTCAGTTCTGGTAAATGGTGTCAGTCAAAGTGAAAAAACAAACAAACAAACAAATTTTTTTTTGAAACCCAAAACACTTCATAATCTAAATGAAACATTTCAACTTTACATTTCAGAATGGCATTTTGTTTTGAAATTTAGCTAGATTTACTTAAAAAGAAACAAAGAAAAATGCATAAAACACCTCAAAATTCATGAAAAACTGGAAAACAATTATTTTTTTTCTTCATCAAGAAAAAAAATCTGTTTCAGTATGAAATGAAATAAGGTTGTTTTGGTTCTGTTACCAAACTGATAAAAAAAAACATTTTTTTTTTACTGTGCACTAATTGTAAGAAATTATTTAACATTACAGTTTGCTTAATCCCATGGTCAGACCTAAACAAAGGCCTGCACTACAGCTCTCTTCTGAAAATGTTTATGCCCAATAGCACCTTGTGCCTGGAGTGCTCTATTTCTCAGATGACTTCAAACCGATCTGCTGACTTCAATGACTAAAATATTTGTACTTGAGGTTGGTGAAACAATTGCTTCGAAACTTTTTGCAATAGAAAATGGCTTTTTGATTGAAGGGAAACTATCATGAAAGCTTCCATTTTCATTGAAATTTGGGGGCGGGGCTGATAAAAAAAGTTTGGGGATCGGGTTCACTGCCATCTCCCTTCCCGCTAAAAATGTTTTTTCTAGTTTTCCAGGGGGGATGGTTTGATGAAATCCCCCCAAAAGTGAGCAAATTTTTTTGAAAACAACAAATTATTCAGAGAAAAATAAAACACGTTTTGTTTTGTTTTTTACCAGCCCATATTTTTACAAGCCCTCTAGTTTGTTAGCCCTCTTGCATCTCAGAGCCCAAGGATATGCTGGGTTGGTACTTAGAAAAGGTATCTCTCTGTAACCTGAGCATATTTGATAAGGAGTTGCTAAACCGTGGTACCCTACTATAAGGTAGGTACCCTACTCTTCGTGGAGTCACTTCTCAGAGCAGAGCAGCACTTTCACACACAGCCACCTGGGGTCCCTCTGAGCCACAATTCTTCCCAAAGTGTCCTAGGTAGGGGCAGCCTACCTGAGCTCCCACCCCAGTATTCCTGGGTTGCTCTAGGAGCTAGTGGATGTGTGGGGAGGAATGATGATGGTCCCACCACCTTTCAGCTTCTTTTGGGACCATGTGCCCGCCTGCGTTCCCAAAAGGGAGAAATTCCTGTGTTTCTCCCAAGGGCAGAGATAGTGGCTGTGATTTGTCCTTGCATGGAGCGTGCACCGGGACTGGGAAAAGGCTAGATTCTCTCCCCTCAACTCCTCATTCACCTACCTACATGATAGCCAGTCCCAATCTGGCCCTTAGTCTTTCAGTCATTAAGTAAATGGAAACAAAGTTCCATCAAGAGTTTCCTTGGAGGTATACAGAAATGAGAGAAAATAGACCTGAAAATCCTCTTATGTAGCTAAAAGGCCTCCAGCCAGATGTAGCTGCCAACTGCTCTTTCCTGCGCTCCGTTGCAACACGCTCGGTCTTTTTTCCTAGCCTTGAACTTCTGGCTCCTTACCACAGTCTGTACTGCACCTAATTTCCCTTCACTGTGTAGTCCACATGCTGCTTAGCCGTAAGCCTTCTACCCACGCTAATCCCAGCATCCCACAAATGAAGTTGTGCTCCCTGTCTGCATGGATTTTCACAGCTGCCTATGGCACAGTGATAGGGGATGAAGGGTTCTTTTAAATTTCAGATACAAGCTTCACGCTCCCCTTCATTAAACTCTGTCTACTTCCTATGTTGTGCCGCTCATTGCATCACCTCAGCTACGATGACCGGTCTGCTGGGCCCTGGTGACCGCTGAACTGAAAATGTCAACATCTGGGACTATGATTCCCAGAATCAAAGGTGGGGTCCAGCACAGAGACTGCAACAGATCTTTCAAAGGTGGCCAGGGGCTGACTAGTCATTGTGAGGGACTTGTGGCCACGTCGATACCAGGAGATGGGAAGAGAAAGAATCTAGTCCTTAGACAAACCAATCTGAAGAGAAAAGGATCAGCTTTGCTTTGGAGGACAGGCCAGAGCTCTGCATAATTCTTAAGCCAGGTCTACACTAAAAAGTTAGGTCTACCCACTCAGGGATATGAAAAACCCACACCCTTGAGTGATATAGTTTAGCTAACCTAACCTCCAAGAGTACACAGCGCTAGGACAGGGGACGAATTCTGTCTGTATAGCTACAGCCTCTAGGGGGTGGATTAACTACAGCAAAGGGAGAACCCCTCCTGTTGGCGTGGGTAGTGTCTACACTAAAGCATAACAGTGGTATAACTGCCGCTCTTTCCCTGTAGCGGTTTACGTGCAGACATGGCCTTATTCTCTCATCCTTGCATCTCATTGATTACTTCATTATGTGTTTTATTAACTGCAATACTGTCCAGAGACCCGGCCCAAGAAAGTGCCCCATTTTACTAGGCACTGCACAAACCTATAGGAAGAGCCTAACCCTGCCTCAAAGATCTTACCAGACTGACAAATGGAGGAAGGGAAAAAAGATTCCCCCCCTCCCCATTTCACAGATGAGGAACTGAGTCAGAGAGAGATGAAGTGATCTGTCCACGGTCACAAAGAGTCTGTTGCAGAACTGGGAACTGAACCAAGAACTCCTGGTAGGATGACCAGATGTCCAAACTTCGGGGTCTTTCTCTTATATAGGCTCCTATTACCCCCTACACCCCTGTCCCAATTTTTCACATTTGCTGTCTGGTCAGCTTAACTCCTGGGTTCTTTGCCAGACCATCCTTTCTGATTTGAGCATAGTCATTTAGTGCCAAATTCCACCCTTTCTTACACCTGTGACACTTCACTGAAGCCAGTGTAATTGCATACATATAAATGAGAGAAGAATTTAATTCTTAGTCTGTCCTTTTCAGCCCTGTCAGGTTTCTCTGAAATTCACTGTTTTATCTCATTGCCAAACAAAGCATCTCCAATCTGCAGCCAGCACTATTTAGTCAGGGAGGTTAGGTGAAAATCCCCAGCATTCAGCAAAGATTCCTTGGAGTATCTTTAAAATCTGGGATCACATAAAACAGTCCCCTCTCATAAAAACACACACAAACTTACCATTGTGGAGTGTTTCTTTAATAGAATCAGAAACAAATTTGTGACCTCGTGGCCCCAAAGTGGGAACATCAGCTATAAACTTGCCCAGACATAGAAATGCATTCTGCCTGTCAGTAGGAGTTTGCCATTGAACATGTGCATTCAAACAAAAAAGACCGTGTTAAGTTAGGCCAACATTTTTTAAATGCCACGGCTCACTTTATATATTTTAAACCTTCTTAATGTTGCTAACAAGAACGTTAAAAACTTAAAGCTATAAAAATAAGAATGCCACTGCTAACTAACTAAATATATGTGTGAATCAGGGGTTCAGATATATGTTCTGGAAAGGCTCATGTCCTCAGAGAGGAAAAAGAAAGCTAACCTTTTTTGTTATAAAACCTTTTAAGCCATCAACAAATTTGCCTCCCTTTAAGTGTATTTCTTAGGGTTTGATCAGAGCACAATGCTTCCAAGCATTCAAGGTTATGGTGACTGGGCATGCTAGCAACAAAATCCATACCAGTGAGGTGTATTCAACTTGCTAGATTGCATGGGGCTTCTGCATGGGATTGAGTTATTCCTGTCCCACTCAACAACAAAAACTGTCAACGTGGCACTACTGTGGAACACGCTTCCTTCAAAGAGAAGCCACCTACTTATTCTGGCCTCTGTTGCTGGCTTTGGATTGAAGTTAACAGACTCAGCTCTTTGGACTCTTGCATGCAGTCTGGGATTTCTAGTGAACCTTTGCAAAGTTCATAATTCCATAGCAATAGAGGGGCTGAATCACCCAATATTCATTTCTGGCCTTTATACTCTGTCTATAAATAATATATTTGGCATCTCTCATGGTTTGTCAACTTTGTAATGCAGGAGTATGGATCTATTCCTAGCATTTCTGGGAACAGATGTGCTGACATTAGTGCAGTATGTTGTGTTGTTGTGTCTCTATTTTGTTAGCATTGGCAGTTCATTTTATATTCCCTGGTCTGTGCTTGCAAAGAATGCCTCGCTGGTCCTAATATTTTTTTCAGCCTTTGAAAAGAACTTACAAATGAAGGTCTCAAAGCATCTGAAAACTGCTCAAATAATGGACACATGATTAAAGATTTGGGGGATACAAGAAAAGAATATGTTGGTCAATCAGTGCTCTGCAAAGAAAGCAGCCAGAATGGTACCAGAGCTAGTGTGATGTAGTTTCATCTAAAATGGCACATTGCATGCAAGCCTGTCTTTGCTGTAAAGCAGTTTGTCTACTGAATGCTGGCTTGTGTGTGTCCTGGACTTTGTTCTGATGTGCTGTATTGTGCTGTCACTATATCCATTTCAAAATATTATTTTCCAGCCCTGAATACATATATCATGTCATACTTTGCTATACATGGGAATCAGATCAAAGCTACAACATGCAGAGAGCACTCTCCCCTGTGACACAATGCCTTCAATATATGTATATATATTCCTACTTATTTTCCACTCCATGCATTGATGAAGTGGGTTTTAGCCCACAAAAGCTTATGCCCGAATAAATGTGTTAGTCTCTAAGGTGCCACAAATACTCCTCGTTCTTCCTGCTGATACAGATTAACATGGCTACCACTCTGAAACCTAATCAAAAGCAAACTGCCTTCTCTAGCACTCCAGAGTTATCATCAAACTTTCAAAAGCATTTTTGTGGCACTGCTTAAAGCAACCAGTCAATTATCAAGAAGTCTTCATGGGGGAGGGGGTAAAGAAAGAAAATGAATGTGGGATTTTGAACACAATTACATTTTTCAAAGGCTCCTTACTGTAATTCAGTGAGCAAGATCCAAAATTCTTTTTTAATGTCCATACTAACAGGGATTTATTCAAATCCTTAGGCAACATAATCTGCTGAGATGCCAGTTTTGTTCAAAGAGAAATCTTGACAGTGGCAGCCCACAGTCAAAGTTGCACTGAAACTGTATGCAGCATGGAAACTATCATAATCAAAGAACTTCACCAGTGAAGCTCAGAAACAATTCTAAGGAGGATCATGTTGCTTCTTGTTAAGGGCTGTCTGAGTTTAAGAATGAATGTCTGTAGATAAATAAAATGATAGCACAAGATTTACAATCGCTCCTTAATTTTTTTCCCATCAAACGTGGATAATGTTCAGCAATCTCATTTGGATATAAACCAGAATGAATTCTCATAGATCTATTCCTTCAACAATCTCACTGTACACTGTTTTAGATTCCTGATGTCAGGAACTAAATGCAATTCAAGGATGGCAACATGTTGTATTATTTCCTGCATGAGCCGAGCTGGACTAGTAACAGAACTGAGGGTAAAGCTGAGATTTGAATAGGCTAAAATTCCAATGGGATGTGAGGTCATGAGAATCCCACTGCCAATTCTCATCCTGACCATTGGTGGCCAGTCTGACATTCCTTTTTCCCTTCATCTCTGCAGCTAGGTTCTTCCATCTCCACACTGCGGCAGGTAGCACCAGGTATATACGCTTTGTTGTACGTGTATGGCTTGTCACAGGAACCCAAGTGGCATAAGAGTTAGGTAGAGGAACCCTGATACCATTACCATTCTGAATGACTTCAATGGGAGTCCCATGATCAAGAGCTGTAGTTTGTTTTTCTCCCTACATTTCCTGCTTATGACAGAGGAAATATCCACTGGTTAGCATGTAGCTCTGAACTGGCTTTCCCATACTGCAGGACATTAGAAGTCTGTGGGGTAAAATAGCCCCCCTTCCTTTGCCATTCCTTTTCATGGAACTGACCTAAAACTCCTCTATGTTGCAGTCCTGCCCATGCAACTCCACTGAGGGAGCGCTGGCTGGAGCATTATTCTAGACCACCCCCTGGCTTTTTTACCACCATGGTGGCTAAATTTACTCTGAGTAAAAGTGCTAGTGGTGGGTCAATGCTTGCTCTCCTGCCAGGGCTACCATAGTATCTGCGAAGTAATGATGCTACAATATTAAAGCCCGAGAGGCAGTACTATATCATTTTAGTGAAGCCTGCCACTCCAGCGGAGCTTACCCAGAGGGGCAGGAACTAGCCTGCTAATCATAGAATATCAGGGCTGGAAGGGCCCTCAGGAGGCCATCTAATCCAATCCCCTGCTGAAAGCAGGACCAACCCCAACCAGTACTGGGGCTAATGCTGCGTACATGTGTGTAATAGCCCTGTGATGCATTTCTAGAATGTTGTGTGCAAATTATTGGGCTTCCCCCCATCCCTGCCATGATACTAGTAACTGAGTGCAGCTAGCACAGATGCTCCACGCTTATAGTGACTCCCTGTATTTTGAAAGAAAATATTCTCCCTGTCATGTGCAGTCCCACTGAAATGATGTGCCAAAGAGGCCTAGCTTATATCAGTCTTCCTTGAAGGCAACGACCCAGCCAATTGATTCTCTCTGTGGGCCCTTGCAAATGCAGGCAGAACTCACAGGCCATGGAAACTGAACAAGCTTCGCCAACTCCTGTTGCTTCTGCAATTCGGTTCGGATGTGAGAATCTCAGCTTTTTCTTAAAAAAAAATAAATCAGTTTCTAGCCCTCACCATTGTGGAGAAAAACTTGAAAATGTTTGCCCCTAAACATGCCAAATAAAGAGAAACCCCAATTTTTTATTTCTAAAATTGTGATATTTAACCCAACCGCATGATGTTTGAAAGCTTAGTTCATTTGAAAAAAGGGCCCTTTGAACTTTAAGGGCTGAAAACTCAGAAGTTCTGGTCCAGTAGTGCTGGTGTAAAAATGCTGAACTCAATTCAGACAGTACTTGGAAGGGATTGTATAGCACTAGACTCAGTCTCCAAAGTAATAACTGTGCCTTCACAATCTCTTCTTGCTCTCTACCACTTTAGAAGGAGGAGTTTTGGGTGGGGAGGAAGCTGAATTCAGTCCTTATCTTCTGTGGCTTACTGAAGAATTTGGTCTGAAAAGATTATGCAGGTTCGCTTGCCAGCTTTGTTTGCTCCGCTTTTACGAGTAGATGTGACGACCAATGAGGCCTCATAAGGGCTGTTTACAGTGTGATTACAAAGATAAATGGAACATAGCAAAAGCTCTTAAATTCCTGGATTCCCCACCGTCCTGTAAGCCCTGAACTCTACTGAGTGAAATAAAGTTGGAAAAAGGAGTCTGAAATGCCTCTCTTCTAGAACACGAATATCATAATTTCAGGACAAATTTTCCATTATAAGCCTATGGCATTGCATCTGTTTATGAAAACGTAACTGAAATTGTGAATCACTCTATAAATGCTAACTGAAACAAGATGGCTCAGTTTTAAATATTTATGGTTTCTGTCTCTTTGGATTTCAGACCTCCAGACGTCTTGTTTCAGGGGATTCAGAAGTAAAAAAGCCATTAGCTCTAAACTTTCTTTGTAGACTTCGTGTTCCCTAGTCATATCAGAGACTCTTGTCAACGAGTGAATCGAAACTCAGGGAAAGGAAGGTACTTACTGAGAATGTACTCTGCTGAATCTAAAAGCAGAAAGGTAAATTACAGACTAGCCCAGCATACTCTGCTCTGTTACACTGGAGTAAATCTGGAGCAGCTTCTTTGAAAGCCATGGATTTCCTTCAGATTTCAAGCAGTTTAACTAATAGCAGAGTTTCATCCATGGCAAATAGAAAACAGCTACTCACTAAAAGCATTTACAAAGAAGTATTTTAAAGCTCTAATATGCAAAGTTCTCTTTATATCAAAGCTGCAGTGGGTGGAGTATTTCCTCTCCAGTCTCACAGATAAAATATTGGTTTCTTACAGTGAGTCACCCAGAGTTTAGCTACTCAAGGAGAACCTGCCAAGGTGAAAGGATTTGTTCTGCCTTTTCTCTTCATCTGTTAAATATGTTTGTTTCTAGACAATTTGCACATGAAGCCGCATTTACTGTACCTTATTTCTATAATCTCCATTTGGGTTTCTGCAACACAGCCTCTGGCAAGTGATTAAAAAGTTTAAGTGACACCTAATGCCCTGTTAAGTTGCTATGTCCTGAAAAGGCATCTGGAAATGATTTCTCTCTCTCGTTAGATGGATTCTTGGAAGAGAGATTGCATGTAGTACACTTCTCCCCCGCCCCCTCCCCTGAGAAGTTAACAAGGAATAATAAAGGCAAGGTGAAGGGTAACCTCAATAAAAACTCTGAGCATGCAGAGCTGGTTGATTGCATGGTGCATTTATGAAAGCAAAACAAAAAACAATGATGGGAAATTAGCTGATTGGGGCATCTGCAACTTTTTATTTTATCCCGAGTTGCATTTCGAGTTTGCCTTACTAAGTACAAAACATGGGTGACTTACATCTCTCAAATCTTAATAATGTTAATGAATCTTGAAGATGCAGTCTCTAGGATAAGTCCTTAGGGAGAGAAGCACTTGAAAGAAAAATGGTTGAGGAATTGAAAAATGATGGATGAGTCTAACTGATTCTTCGGAGAGGAGGCCGTCTTCATTGGCATAATATTACAAAGATCATTAGACCCAGCCAGGGCCAAACTTTAAAGCCAAGGCCTTCAGAAGTGATGTTTACAACATTACACAAGAGACACATGCACCAAACTTGGCGCTCTCCTGCTTATATCTTTTGAGGGCTAGTTGAAAATGGGGAGAGAGAGTCAATAAATGGTTGGCAATTCATTTTGTGTGGTTCTGAGGGTGCTCAATTCTCCAAGATTGTCAGAGGTCAGCTGAATAAAGGTGAGCTTGTAGCTTTAGCTTGATATTTTACCATTTTGAATCCTCTACAGAAGTGGCTCTCAACCAGGGGTCCAGGGCCCATTAGGGGGCCGCGGGCAGGTTTCATGGGGTCCATCAAGCAGGGCCAGCATTAGACTTGCTGGGGCCCAGGGCAGAAAGCTGAATCCCTACCACATGTGGCTGAAGCCTCGGGACCTGAGGCCCATCACCCAGGGCTGAAGCCAAAGCCTGAGCAACGTAGTTTCTTGGGGGTCTCTGTGCCATGGGGCCATGGGCAATTTCCATGCTTGGTACCCCTTAATACCCCCATCTTTTATATGCAGAAAACTAGTTGTTGTGGCACCAGTGGACCATGGAGTTGAGAACCCCTGCTCTACAGTTCAGTGTTTCAGGAGAAATGACCAGGAAAGCTACATTTGCCAATTTACAGCGGCAAAGAGAGGGCTGGGAGGGCTAGAGTAACTCACAGTAAGTCACCTTACCCTTTGTAATATATTCTATACCTGTGTGGATACATACAAGGAATGCCATTCCTTGTTAATTCTACTCCAGCTCTCACAGGCCTGGAAATATCTGGAGACTCTGATTCCATCTCTGTAGCCAATTATGGAAAACAAGGAAACGTGACTCTAAATCAGACTGCAGGGCAGCTGGCATAAAGGGGGTAATTTTGTGGCTGAAGGCATAATGGTGGTTGATGTATGTTTATCGTGGAGTGGCAGGAAGTAAAGCCAGCCTGTTTCTCAAAGAGGACCCTATGAGGTGCCTATAGTATCTCCGTTTCCTATGGCCTGTGCAATCTGACTGCATGGGGGAGTCAAATAATAACCAGGCAGCCTCCAGCATTAACATAGCCAAACTCTATGTAAAAGCGCACGGCAAACCAGCCTCACATGGCCAAACCACATGTAAAAGCAAACTGTAAAGCAGGCTGAACTCAGCCAAACCACATGTAAGCAGCATGTGGAAAGCCAGCCTCAGCATAGCCAACTACAGATAAATCTGGTGATGGGGGAACATTCAGAGTCTGGCTGTTTATCTGGACTCTGCAAAGCCATGGAGGGCCCCAGGATGCACTCTGTGTCCACACATTATACCTCCAAGCCTACTTTATGTTGTCTCCTTGCCAGGAATGACCAGTGGCCTAGAAAGCCCGCCCAGCTTCTTCAGTGTCTCCCCCGCCAGCATCTTCAGGGAGACACTGGGCAGATCTACCAGCTTCTTAACATGCTGGATAGATTTTGCAGGGATGATAAGCAGCCCTGCCTTCACTTTTTTAGCAGGGAGCAGCACAAAGCCCATCCCTGGAGGTGCCCAATCAGGTGTTTTCCCCTGAATGATTTAGCAGAGTCCACTAAACTGAACCACACCTTCTGACCAATGAGTAAGGCTTCCACAAACCTTCCTGACCAAATAGGGTCTGCTAAGACAATCAAACAGCAGAACAAAAACCATGTGACTCTTGTGACCAATCAATCCACTTTGAAACAACAGCGTAACAAAAATTTATCAACGGCGCTTGCAGACATCCCAAGAGCAAAAATATTGTGCATGAAATCTCGTCAGAAAAAGCTCGAATTTTGAAATAAAGTAGCTTCCATTTCACAGATGCTTCATGAATAGAGCTGGGTGAATATCTGATTTTTCAGCTCAGCCAGGAGACCGAAAAATCAGAGAAATGATTCGGGTCGGCTCCAAAACGGTTCAGAATTTGTCAGTCAATCGAAAAGTCTGCTTCAGGCCAGCAGACGCCCTCTCTGGGTGTGTCCCTGGTTGGGGCCCTTGCCTGGGATGTCACTCACTCTGCTTCTGAAGTCGTTCCACTTTGTATAAATGCTCATTAGGCCAATGAGAAAAATTCTGCAGCCTGGTGATTAAGGCGTGCCTCTGGGAGATAGGTGACGTGGATTCAAATCTCCTTTCTGCCTGATTCATTAGCCCACTGGATATTTAAGCATGTACACACCGTGAAACAGCTTCAGAAGGAGCACTTGAGCACAGAATAGCCTCCAGCTGGTGGCAAGGCTGCTCAACAGGGGTATTCTGACTGCAAGTCTCTGCTCCAGGGTGGGGATTCAAACATGAGTCTCCCACAGCCCAGGCAAGCGTCCAAGCCACTAGACTAAAGGTTGCAAAGGGAGCTGTGTGTAGATATGCTCAGTAGCTTGAAAAAAAGGGTTTCCCCAGCTGTGACTGTGTCATATTTGTAAACAGGGCTGGATCAACCCAAACTGCATTTGTTTAGCAAATAAACTGTTTCTTCCTTCGCGCCCCGCCCGGAAAAAAAAAACATTTTCACCCAGGTCCATGTATGAGAAAAGGCATAAGCAATTTTTAGTGAGAAGGCTTTTCATTAGAAGAATATTTCATCCAGTTACAATCTCTGCATTCAGGGCCAGATTCACAAAACAGATAATGGGTAGGTCATAATAATAATGTCTAGTTTTTATGCAGCACATTTCATCAGTGGTTCTTAAAGTGCTTTAAAAACAAGGTAAATGTCACCATCAGATGGGGAAACTGAATCATGGAGCGGTGTAGTGACTTGGCCCAAATTACTCAGCAAAACAGTGCTGGGTATAGAATTCAGGCTTCCTGCACCCTAATCTTTAGCATTCTTACCCCTGGATCAATAAATAGTATTTGCATTTATCTATTTAAAGGCAAAATTTTTCAGTATTAACTGTTCTGAAAAGCAGTAGTTTCTTGCTGTGTGAACAGAAAGGTAGCACACATGTACAGTACGCAATAGCACCATCAATATACAGGTATGAAATGTCTCAGTACTCTGATGTACTCAGAAGGGTTCATTTGAAAAAGGCCGCTTGCAGCAGCTGGTAGAAACAGCTCTTCAGGATGTGCGCAGGCAAGGAGAGCTAGTTTTGCCTCTAATTGGTGCTTTATTATTTGACCGTATTGTTTAATATGCCATTGGAGAGATTGGGAGTTGACTTCTGTTAGATAACCTGTGGTCCCAGTCCTGAAGTCCTTTTACGAGCAATACATTCATTGAACTCATATGCCACATCTTCAGCTGGTGTAAATCAGCATAGCTCCACTGAGTTCACTGAAGCAATGCCTACTGGGGATCTGGCCGAAGAAGCCAAATTCAATCCCAGAGTAAGAAGGCACAGCTTAATTGAAGTCAGGTCTGAACTTTGCCTAACTAAGAAGCCAAGTAAGCAGCTCAGGGCTGAGCTGCAGCTTTTCTTCTTCACATGTAGTTCTGTTCAGCTCTTATTAAACTCAGTGGTTATTTTTCCAGTTTGCTTTGAGACTGGAGCAGGTCATGTAGGGTATTAGACAAAGTTTTCAATATTTAAAAAGAAACACAAATCAAGTATTTGATTAATAGGTTATTTTCCCCCATTACCCACTTTCTGGTCAAATAATTTGGGAGGCTATTCGTACAATATTCTGCACACATAGTGGAGTTTTCCATGTGGAACGTACGTTGAATAGACTTTCTTCTCTATTATTCACGCCACACTCATCTTTGCTAGCGTGTCAGAGAGAACATCTACCATAAATGTAGAAATGTGGAGCCATGTTATGACTGGCCCAAGCATGGGTGCACAAAGAATTATGGGGAGGATGCAAGTCGCCTCCCCACCTTGGCAATGGTAACCATGGATTAGTCACAGCGTGTGTGATGTGTTCCCCACAATGTCTGATCCACAGCAAATGTGAGTTTGTTAGCGCACGTTAGCTCAAGTTGTAGCAGCTCATGCATTTCGCTCTAAAGAACCCTAATTCAGTCCTTGGTGTGTTGGCCAACATGGTAATTGTCACACATCCACATGTGGGGTCGCCAGCAATATCTGCACACAGGGATTGCCTAGGGGAGGAAAGCCATCCTAAAGGGGAAGGGAAGGGCATGAACAGTGGCTGGAGCAGTGTACAATGCATACCTAAAGTAATACAGAAGCTGATGCACTTCTCCTGTACACTTATGAAGCATGTATCTTCATGGGAGAGAATGTGTGCTAGAATGAACCCCTGTGTCCACAACCTACACAGTGTTGTAATAATCTTTGTCCAAAGTATGCCTTGTGAGATATTATCTGAAAACTCAGAATTTGCTGGTCAATATTGTCCTGATAAAACATGTGTGGCAATGGCAACATTGTACGTGAAGTTATAAGATTTCCCTGTATAATGCTTTTAACATATGTTCCAAACCACAGCAGAAGTTGGCAAATAGGTCTGCCTCAAACAAAGGAATGTGTCCTCTGCTTAATTTGCATTTTAGCAGGAAACAGAGTAGTCAAGCAAGGATAGCTAGAGAAATCTCAAACTGATGAGGAAAAGCAGCAGGGAACATCCTTCCCCATAAACATTTTGTCTCCAGAATGGCAGCTGGAAATGTTTTCCACGAGGGGGACTGACACTATAAAAAGATGGGCAAACACTCTGAGGTACCCCTCCTCTCTCCGCCAAGCCATTCATTGAACAGTAAGGGGGAAAGGGGTCCTGACCAAGAGGGTTTGGTCGGTAAGAAACTTTGCTTGAATCTAATCTAGTTTGTTAAGTTAGGCATCAGTTGCATTTTATCTTTCCTTTTCTTGTGACCATTTCTGAATTGTGTGCCTCATGATTTGTACTCACTTAAAATCTTTGTAGATAATAAACTTGTTGTATTGATTTAGTTAACCCAGTGTGTTTAAATTGAAGTGTTTGGGAAACACCATTTGAAGTAACAAGATATGTGCATATAATTTCTAGTAATAAAATAATTGACTGTAGATAAGCTTGGATTGGCCAGGAAAGGGCTGGGCAGTGCAGAACATACATTTCTAGGGGAAAATCTGGGACTGGGGGGGAGTTAGGGTCACCCTGCAAAATAACCAAGGCTGATAAGGGCCAAGGCATGGCTGTCTGGCGGAAGTAGAGACAGAGCTGGGGATGACTTGCATGCTGGAGGCTGTTTGTGAGCAGTCCAGACTTTAAACTATAACAACAAAGCAGTGTAAAAGGCACTCCAGGTTAGAGGGCAAGGGTGACACAGTTACTCACTAGTCTGGATTGTACCAGAGTACGTCACAGTGACTATACACCACCACTAACACAGGCCTCGACTGAGCCATTATTATTTCATTATCATTAATACATAAATGAAGACATTTAATACTAGGCCTCTAATGAACAGAAGTAGCCTTTCTTACGTCTTGCAATATATTTTAAAAGCCCAATATCTCCATACCAAGTCCAGCCTATTATTTACACAGTAAAGTTCTGGCTGTCTGTAACATGAAACATGCTTTCCCCAAAAGATTCCCTCATGGGTGATCACAGTGAAAATGCACATGTATGGTGGTACAAGATGGTAGAACACTGGTAGGCTTCAAAAGCAATTCTATAAACCTCTGTGATACTGTGGTGACTTAGCACAGCAACAAGTCCAAAGAGAGAGAAGAAACGGAGAAGCATAACAACAGGAATAGGGAAGGCTATACAGAGTCTTTAAAGTCAGGGGGTGAAATCCTTGACACCAGTGAAGTCAATGGGAGTTTTGCCATTGATTTCAACAAGGTCATAATTTCACCCAGGGAGTATGGGGAGTAGAAATAGGCCAAAATCAATTCGATATAAAAAAGAGAATGTACAAAAATTGTTAGACATGACACGTGAAAGACATGGGATGTCTTCACTGTAATTATGGCAGTTGTGTTTGTTGCTAAATGGAATAGCAAGTTATGTACTGGTCTTTCTTTTTTGTTGCATTGGAAGGTATAATTTGTGCTTCTCATTATCTGATGTACTTTAATAAAACATGCAAACTTAAGAACAGAAATGTCAGACATGGCCCATAATCACGGATGGCAAGTCTTATCTCTATCTCATATATGATTCACTGTTCACATGATTTTGAAATGTACACCATTAAAAATAAATAAAAGAACCCTTCTGCCCTCATTGAAAATGCATACTATGATCTACATTTTAGCTCACTCCACCACCAAATCAAGATGTGCTTGTGCATTTCTATTGTTCACAATGCTGGATGAGGTGCAGATCATGGAGTAGATTCATTTCTCGCTAAACACAAGTCAGTTTCAAACTCTAGCAGATCACCCTGGATGGAATTAGTTCTTCCCACTGTGCAACCTGTTCTTCAGGACAAACAATCATTCCTGAATCCGAACACATGACCTATAACGGGGACTGATTTTGCACGGTCAAGCTGAAAACATCTCTCTGCACACAGGGCCATCTTGATGGAATAGACAACTCAAACTGCTCAGCTCTACCAGAAATCTGCAGTGGGGAACTGATGCTGCCATATGAGATAGAGTTGGTCATTGAGAAAAATTAGCTGGGACCTAGAAATTGAGGTCCATTTTCATCCTAGTTTTCTGTAGTAACCATTCCTGCCATACATTTAATAAATGTCCTTTCTTTCATTAACCCCCTCAGTAAGTGGCAGGACTAAGATGGTGGGTTTTGCTAGGGTTGGGAGCTCCGAATATTTTGGCAGAGTTCAGTCTACTCCTGCCAGGTGCAGCACCTGGTCTGTACTTGCACTTGTTCATTCGTGAGGCAGGAGCCAGAGGAGGTGGGCAGCCTAAGGGCAGATGTCACAGTTCTAACCTTACTATTTCTATGTCTTGACATGCCCTGGCATGCTCATCTTCCATGGTGACCAGGAAATGTGTGAAGCAGGTGAAGCCAGTGAGGGAATGACCACTGCAGGTCATGTTGTGGAAGGGGGCTTCATCACCCCTCATCCTCCATGAGGCCAAACAGAAAAGCAGCAAAGATCTCTCTCTACATAGGACACTTAGCACGTCAGAGCCAATACAGCTATGGAAGAGTAAGCCTAGTTTTATTCTGACTCATTCACCTTAGTCCTGAGTGCAGAATCTTCATGAAGACATCAGAGGCAGAAAGAACACAGCTTGATCTCCACTTGACAGACACTTAGATAGGTTGTCTTTTGACTTGTGATCTGGACAAATATAATGTGGGAAAAACTTGGGAGAAAACAAATATTGAACTCCACAAAAGACTTTATACAATCACTCTTCTGACTGTCTGCAGGAGGTCAACAAAATTAGACAATCCTTGACACACTATGGTCTAATTCAAAACCCTATGACATCAGTGATTCCCATTGATTTCCATTTGTATTGGCTCAGGCATAAGATCAGGTTGGTAGATAGAAAAAAATCCAACTGGAAAAAGAAAATCGAGTGTTTTAAAGAAAAAAAATCCTAGCAACAATGACCTTGATACAGAGAATTTTTTTCACCTTGAGCGTTCAAGTTTCCCAGCCAGTCATTAATCCATAGGAAATGCCCTTTGCCTCCATCCTTATTGCTTAAAAAATCCATCCTATTTCTGTTCTAATGATCATCTACAGGCTGATGACCCTAAATGTAAACCCAGGAGAAAATCAGAAGGGTTTACTTTAAGAGAGAAAATGCTGTAGCCAAAAAGTAGGCCTTATTTACTGTAACAAAGGCCACATCCCATTATTACCTCTGCATTAGATTCCAAGTCTTAATATCCTGCTGTTTTTTTAAATAATGAACCAATATATTTCTAGAGATGTTTAATGGACTCATACTGATGTTAAATTATTTTACTTTTCAATGCTGCCTAGGGCAAGTATTACAGCAGTTTCAAACATGACTGTCAGCTCCTTGAAGAAGAAATGTTTCTTTTGTACCTTAATTACATGCATCCTTAAAAGTTTGCCAATGGGCCCATGACACAAAGACTTGAGCTCAGTACTCCATTAAGGTATTTTTACAGTATTTTCCAGCGCTTTCTTTATAGTATTCCCCAATGGTATTTCTGCAGCAATAAAAAGTAATAAAGAAATTAACATCGATCAAAGCAACTAATCAGAACAAAATGCTGATCTCAGTCTCACGTTCTGTTTCTTTTTGGATAGAGTAGATTTGCTGATATGTATGTTGGTCTTCTAATCCTTTAATGGGGGCACAGTCTTTTGAAGACTTCCTCTCAAAGGTGCTATTACCAAATATATGCTTCTAATTTAACTTCCCATGCTGTATTACAGTAGCCTAAGGCAAGCATAGGTGTTGGGTTTGTGAGAAAAGCCCAGTGTTGATGTTTATCAGATGACCTTTTAAAGGGTAATGCAGGGGTTATCCACTGAAATGATTAAGACCACATGTAGGTCAGTTTTCCCAGACGCTCTTTACTGCTTTGCAAATTCCCAAGGATTTTCCCCTAAATTCGGCCAGGTACCATCCATCTCCGATATTTATAGGCATCACACTGGAGTGGAGCCAAAGTGATCTCTGCTTTTGAGCTGTCATCCACTCAAAAACTAAGGAACCCACATTCACAAAGGAATTCTGATTAATAATAGTGATGGCATCGAGAGGTCCCGAGCAGGACTAGGAGTGCTAGGTGCTGTACAAAGAAAACCAAAGATACTGCCCTTGTCTTAAAGGGTTTACAGTCTAAGGAGACAAGTGGCATAAAGGTCTGGGGGGTGGGAAGGAGCGGGTATGAGGGATACAATCATATAATTACAGTTTTAGATACATAATGTGCAATTTCTTTTCTTGATCCTTATACATAAATATAGTAACCACCACTGCCCCTCTTGCCATTGATTTATTACAGAAACCACAGAGGAGGTTTATCTTTTCTCCCCTAAGATTTTGCAGGAAAGTGTTGTAATGTTGAATCTGGACTGACACCAACAACTTAAAACATTAGCTAGCTAGACACGCTCATTGTTGAATCTGCTGTAGCCCATTACAACACCCTTCAACGATCAGGGGGATTTTGGTTCTGGGCACTGATGGAAACGATCTTGCATGAAGGTTCAGTTCTGCCGCCACTAGGACCTTTTTCCTATAAGGCCTCATCGGAGTACAGCTTGGTGGCAGACGTAAATTCAGTTATTATAAAAGGAGTAGAGGGGACCTGTCTCCTTTAACTTCCAGCTTCCGCTGCCTTTCCCCCCAGCCCTCACCCCTCAGCTTTCAGCTGGCAGGGGCCTGAAGAAGGGATGCCCGTTCTGAGGGGGCTGATGTACATGACAGCACTCAACAAACTCCCGGTTGAGCTGATTGCTCAGCTGGCAAGAAGCAGCTTCAGTGGACACTCTGGCTCCTTGCTGGGCAATTAGGAAACTGCTGATGGGATTTCAATCGGGGCTGAATCAGCTCCCGCCCTGCCTGGATCTCTCCCATCCTCCTCTGCCCAGAAGGAGGAGATGGGGAGAACATGGCTAGGGCAGGAGGGAGCTGAACCAGCAGAAGAGATTTAGCATCTGCACCCACCTCCAACCCTGCAGCAGCAGCTTTCACCCCTCTTGTCCCCCAGTCGAAATCCAAGAACAGGGGGGACCAAGGCACAGAGAGAATTTAAAGGGCACTGGAGAGATGGGGAGACAGAGGCTGGGGGAATAGGGGAACTGGGGGCTGTGACCAGGAAGAGTTTGACAGAAAGGGGCAGGAGCAGATGGTCACAAAGGAAGTAGGAAAGGCTGGAGCTAACTGGGAAGGGGGACCTGAGGATAGCCTTGGAATCTGTGAATCTATCAGTCTGGGGAGAGACTGACGCAGCTGGAGAAATAGGGATACAGAGGAGCAATTGGAGGGAAGGTAGGAGACACCGAGGGACTAGATGACAAGAGAGGGGGGACTAGAGGGAGAACCTTCTCCACCATTCCCACAACGTGGGCCCCAAACATGGTAACTCCAGGAACAATTTAGCACCCTGCTGTGTTGAGAACATTGTCTGGCCGGGGGGAAGAGAGATTGCTGGCTCAGACCATTGTCTCAACAGCCAAGCAAATCTCCAAATTATGGGCCAAATCCTGCCAGAAGCTCCCATTGGTTTTAATAGGACTTCAGGATATAGAGAGCCTCAGGCCGTTGGCACCCAGTTGGTTGACTTGGCAACTCAAAGCCTGACCCTGAGAGCTGCTGCTGAGTAGAGCTAGGCACATCATAAATGTCTGGAGTTCTCTGGCAATTTGGGTCATACCAAGTGTTTGATTGCAACGAAATGGAAACGTTTCCATTTTATTTGGAGTTGTGGCAGGGACACACCCATGAGTGCCTCGGGTGTGATGCTGAAAACTCTCCTGCCCCGTCCTCTCCCTGTAGGCTGCTGACCTTATTAGGTGGGCCTTCGGGGGTTCAACCACACAGCCTAAAATGGATGAACCCTTCTGGGGTATTCCAGTCCCAACACAAACAAAAAAGTCTTCCAGTCCCTGGCACAAGCCTAACCCTAACTAACCCTAAGGGTTCATTCTCTCTTCAGCCCCTTCTGGGCTCCCTTAAATCCAGCCTTCTGCGCAGGCCTCTAAAGGGAATTTATCCCCTTCTCGGGGCTCCATTAAGAGTCCCATCGGGACTCTCGGTCTACCCTCACCAGGACCTTCAGCTCTGTCTCTGAGACCCTTTAAATACAGCCTTTCTCCTGGGTATTTAAACTAGCTAGGTCCCCTTTCCAAGGCATAGGCCTAATGCAGCCCATCAAGCTCCCTGTAGCCAGAGCGGAGCATCCTTCCTTGCCCCTTTGGTCCCAGCCAGGAACTAAGCAGCTCAACCCAAGCAGCTCCTTTTATCTGAGCCTGCTAGGCTCTGATTGGCTGCTGTGATGCAGCCTCCCTAGGCAGGCCTAGAGAACCCACCTCTACAGCTCTTTCCTTGTGTGAGGTGGTAGATCGCAGGGCCTCCAGCAGGGGGCATCGAAGGGCCAGGTACAACCATCACATGACCATTTCTAAATGGTTTTGATTTATTTGAATCGATATTAAAAGACATTTTGAAGCAAAGGCCAGTTTTAGTTGAAAAAAAATCAATGTTTTTTGTTTCAAAAATGTCAAAAGAAAACTGATTTTAAAAAAAAATGAAGTCATTTTTTAAAGCTGAAATAACATGGCAAAACCAACATGAAATCATGAAACACTTTGGTGTTGCCAAATCTAGTGCTGAGTGCTCCAGCAGGGTACTCGGCAGGCAAGACCCAACAAGAACTGTGGGTGCCAGCACCGTGCAGGCTCTTTAGCTTGCTGCAGGTTCCTGAAGAAGTTTCCCTGTTCAACAGCTTTTAGTAAAAACAACATATTTTCTATGCAACTTTAATTACATGTTTTATGTGTTAGGAAAGTAAATATTATGCACGGATAAAGCAGGGGGGAAGAACCCATCAAAGAAATTTATTAGGCCTTTACACTTCAGGGATCACTTTTCAGGCATGAATATGGAAACCGTAAAGTTCCTCGCTGAGATAAACTGACTATTTATATTTTATTTTACCAAAGGTACCAACTCGTCTTCTACAGCAAAACATGCCCTGGAGAATGCAAGCTTGAAAATATCAATTATAAATACAGTCACACCGCCTGTTAACAGACAACTACAGCATTGGAACGTCAGTCAGACATGACCTCCCATAGACTGATTTCATTCCATAGGAAAACAGAACCCAACACAAAGTTATGCTCCTGCAAAGTGCTATGTATCTTTGGCTTCCATTTTCGTCAGTGGAGGTTCGGCATCGCTTTGCATTGCTCAATGCGTTGGCAGAATAATCGGTTGCTTCCTGGAAATCTTTGGAAAACATGCTGTTTTGAAACAATTCTGCTTCTCCTTGCCATAATTTCTACCTCTCTTTCCTCATTTAATAATAATGAGCACATCTGCACAAAATCAGATCTTGGTGTGATTATGGTCTCTCTGCTTTCTGCCACTGAGCAGAGTGGTCCTCAAAACCATAGACCAGAGGTCCCCAATCTGTGAGGTATGCCCCACTAGAAGGGTGCTGAGGAATGTTGGCTGGGAGGGCGGGGAGGCAGCGCAGCCTGGGTCAGCCCCTATGGGGGGATGTGGATAAAGCACAGCCCTGCCCTGCTCCTGGCCCCCAGACCTCTGCCCCGGCTGCCAGCCCCACACCGAGAACTCTGCTCCTGGCCCTGTATCTGGGGCCCTGACTATCAGCCCCCACTTGCTCCCAGATGTGACCCCAGCTGTGGTCTCCTTATCCCTGACTGTGACCTCCCCTCCCAGAGCCATAGCCCTGCTCCCAGCCGTGGCTCTGGGGGCAGGGGTGGCACAGCCAGGGGTAAGGTGAGGCCCAAGGTAAAAAGTTTGAGGGACCACTGCCATAGACTGAGGATTAGAGTAGGCTGAGATATTGGGTGTGAACCCTTTTTTCCATTCATAATGCTTTTCTGTTTCAAATTTTACACATTTCTCTACATAAAAAAGGTTAAAAACCCTGAAAATGAAATAAAACCTTTTGTTTCAGGCTGAACAAAGGGTTTTGCTCAACACGAACCCAATTTTTTTCAGCTCAGCTGCTGACCTGAAAAATCAGTACTGGCGCAACTGCATCTGGGATCAATGCCAGCAAAGCAACGGAGCCACATGTGATGCTTAGGGGCAGCCCAGAAGCACATCTGATGGGGCAGGGGTTCTATACAGATGCCACAAGCTCTGTTTTAACTTGAATTTCTCAAGTGGAAAGATATTGTTTCCCCAGCATCAGAAACCCGCAAACATTATAATTTCAGGTGGGAAATAAGAGGTAGGAGAATCTGAACGCTTTATAGAGAGAGCTCTAATGTTTATATCAGTGTCAGTGCCAAGAACAAATTGGGAGAGAAGAGAAATCCTGGACGTATGTGCCATGCAGGCTGAATTGTTTCTTGATATGGTCGGATGCTATTGAACTTCTCCCGGCCGGTGTCAGAAGCTTTATAGGGATTTGTCTGTCTGGAGTTATGTTTTAGTCAAACACAAGTTTTTGGGCGAGTACAGGGGTAACTGAGGGAAACTGACTGGCTTGTGACATGCACGGGGTCAGACTTGATGATCTAATGTCCTGTTCTGGCCCTAAAAATCTATGAATCCATGCAGCTTGTAAAATAAAAACTACAGCACCCGTTTCACTTGAAAGGCCAGTGTAAGCTGTGTTCAACTCCATTTTCTAGCCGGCAGGTGGCACTATTACTTTACTCTGCTCTCCTGAAAGCAGGGAAACAGCTCCATGGGCCAGTGCTAAAGAAAACAGTATTTTCCAGGAAGGCACTTTGCAGCACCTCATGCTGTTACAACTCATGACAGGCCTGTCACCGGCTGCCCTCGTGGTGGCTTAGGAGACAGCAGGGGACCATGGGGATGGGTTTACTGCACACAGGAACAAAGAACATGGGAACCACAAATGCTCAGTTTCTGCCCCATGACAGGTAAAACCTCGGCCCCTGTCTTACTTCTGTATTAAGCACAGAACATTCAAAGTCATCACACAATACCTTGTGGACTCCACTCATTCACCGCTTGTCATCTACTATGCAACAAAATACCCGTCGCACGGCCCTGGCTGGCCTGGGTCAGCTGATTTAGGCTTGCGGGGCTCAGGCAGCAAGGTAATACAATTGTCGTGTAGATGTTCAGGCTCAGGATGGAGCTGGGACTCTGACTCCCACCCACCTCACGGCATCTCAGAGCCTGGATCCAACCCAAGACCAAATGTCTACCCTGCAATTTTATAGCTCCACAGCCCGACCCCCACAAACGGGAATCAGCTGAGCTTTGCTCTGACATTCGGTACTGAGGGGGTTTTATTGCAATCTAGACAAACTATCTGTCAATACTCTCCAGTGGCTCTCAGCGGGGAGGGGATCCTGGTCCAACTGAAGTCAATTGCAAAACTCCCATTGATTTCACCAGGGCCAGGATTTCAGCCCAGGAAAACCCCCTCTCACTCCCAGCAGCCCCAACATGCCCCCTGCACCTGGGTAAAAGGAGCTAGATGAGACTGAGGTAGATATGGCTTATAAGCCCTCAATTATGAGCTGGACAAATTCTTAGCTGCTCCTGGGTAGCTAAGTATTCATACCCTACATGCTATTGTAATCATCTTTGTGCAAAATATGCCTTGTGAGGTATCCTCTGAAAACTAGTAACTTGATGGTCAATAATATCGTGGTGACATGTATGTAGTCACATTTTATGTGAAAAGTTAAGATCCCTTCCTGTTAAAGGCACATGTTCAAACACATGTAGCCCAAATTAGGTAGAACTGATCAAACAGGCCTGTCTTTAAAAAAAGGGATGTGTGTTTACCTGAATTTGGGTATAAGCTATGAACAGAGTCCTCAGGCAGGGAGAGGGGGAAAAAAGACACTGAAAATCCTCATTTCAGCATAAACAAACTGCACAACATCTCTTACCCACCAGACTCCACATCTCCTTGCTCTCAGCTCAAAAGAACTTTGTCAAGGGGTCACTCTCAAGAAAATGCATTTCAAAGTAAGAGGCGAAAACACCCTGAGTTTTCTCTCCCTTTGCATCTCTCTCATTGCACCTATGAAGACAGAAGAACTAGCTTTTGGATTTTGGGGGCAGATCGTGCCCTGAAACTTGGTCAGCAATGCTACTGAAAACCCATGAGAAGAATTTCTCTTTGAAGCAAGTCTAGTTTAGAAAGGGTTTTATCTTTATTTTTCTTGTAACCATTTCTAACTGTAATACCTCAATACTTGTATTCACTTAAAGCCCTATCTTCTTTTGTTAAATAAATCTTTTAAAATCTTTAATCAAAACTAATCCAGCATTGCTAACGGTGTGGGCAACTCCAGAGGGTGGCAAGTTGTCATACATTGTTCTCTTCTAGGGACAATGGACCTAAAACTGGCCAAGAGAGCTGGACAGTACAGAACCCACATTTTGGAGGGGGAAATTTGGAACTTGGAGTGTATTGGGGTCTCCCTGAATATAATAACCAAGGCTGGTGGGAGCCATCATGTGACATGCATCCTGTCAGGATGTTTGTAAGTGGCCCAGATGGAGGCTACAGCAGCAAGGCATTATAAAGCACCCAAGGTTGCAGGGCAGGAGTGACATCGCCCCCCGCCTGGGCTGGATTGTGCCCTAGAATGTCATTGCTCCTTTATTAATTATTGTAGCACCTACAAGCTCCCATAATGGACCAGGACTCTGTTGGGCTAGGTGCTGTACAAAGGCAGAACAAAAAGACAGTTCTTTTCAAGGCAGCTTTAAGGTTATTATGTGCTGCAGTGGTAATGCAGTAACCAGAGCAAGGCTGAGAATCTGACATTTAGTCACATAAGTGAATTTGCATTTTCCTTTACAGTGAATGCAAATAGGGCTAATCATGTGATAAAGGGTTGTAGAAGAAGTTGCACTGCTTGGCAATGCTCATGGATTTAACTAGACTTAAAGTTTGCCCAACTAGCACAGGGATATGTACTCTATAAATTCGAGTATTAATAAAGATTAATAATAATGTTGAGCCATTTTTACAACTCTCTGATTTACTTTGCCCTGAAATTTAGGATGAGGTTTTTCCAAAGGGATTCAAATTTCTAAATACTATAGGCAGCTTTAACTGCCTCACCCTTAATAAACAACAAAATAATAAAAAGATAAGCTTAACCCACTCTAATTTCCTCCCTCCATACAGCTACCTCACTACCTCTTCCATGGCATTTTATCTCTTTACAATGGGTGTGGAGATTGTCCTGTTTGCTGCAACACAAACCAGGAAAATCCCATGCAGTGTGAGGCAAGGAAGGTGTATTATTTGAAAACACATTTACGAGGTTTGCTTTAGTAGAAGGTGGTGAGATTAACTATTTTTAATCTGTAAGTGGGTAATAGAGAGCAAATATTTTAACACGTGAATGTTCCTCATCATAGCAAAAAAGACCCAAACAGCCTGGCATATCTGCTTTTCATCATTCAGTTGTTTATCTTGTATCTAGGTAAAAGCTTTTTTTCTTTTTTAATGGATTTGCCACTTTTTCTGCATAAATGGGCCTAAGAATATCTCATGGGTGGCACGACCAGTAGCCAGGAATGTCTGAGGCAATTTAGATCAATTATTTCCCACTATACTGTTTGCAAGTGAAAGTCACTGCATGAGCACTGCCATTAGCCAGTTGTCAGAACTCTCTCTCGTGTCCATTTCAGACTTTTCGCTGTGAAAGGGGTGTGCAGGCCGAAATGCACAGAGGAAAAACAGAAGCCGTTGCTTAGCCAGAAGAACATCCAGAGTGTAGTTCTATAAAAACGTTTAGTTCCTTCTATTTTCTATCCTAACAAGTCCCTGAGTGCCATGTCACAAGGCTATTGGCCCCTCAAGGTGGTAAGATTGAGTCTGCTAGGAGGGAAAACGGTCTTTGATTCTTCCCTGCTTCACCCCCTAAATATGAGTAACAACCCTGAACTTTTACAGGACTTTTTCATACCCGATCTGCATGCTCTACATACATTCACGACTGAAGCCTCAGAACAGCTGTTTAAGGCAGGTGTTTTTTTATTGCATCTCTTTTACAGGCAGGTGAGCCAAGAGCCACAGCTCCAGATTTTTAAAAGGACTCCACCCTAGAGCTAGGTGGATAACTGATTTTTTTGGTTCAAATTTTTAAAAATTGGGTTTGGGTCACTAAAAACAAAACATTTCTGCTTCAGAGTTTTTGATTTTTTAATCCTTTTTTAAAAGAAAAAATTCAAAGAAACTTTCATGGTGAAAAGTGAAAACGTTTGTTTTAAAAATATCACAGTGAAATACTTCAGTTTGGGGAGGCTGAAACTTCAGCTAATTCAAGCTGAATTCACGAACAATTTTGGTTGACCTGAAATTTAAAAGAAAATATAATAATTCAGCCAGCTGTATTCAGCTACCATTTAGCCACCTATGAACTTAGCTCCCCAGTCACCTGGGCGGCAACATGAAAGAGCCTGATTATCACAAATGCTCAGTGCCTGTCGTTCCATCTCTCTCCATTGGAGTTGCTGAGCATGGGTGGATCATTTCTGAAAATTGGGCCACTTCATTCAGGTGCCTTACTGGGAAATGAGTTCTTTTGAAAATCTGGCCATAAAATTAACAACAGGAGCTGCTGGGAGTATTTTTGAAGCTCTGGCTCTAATTGAGGTGCCTAAAATGAGAGTTGAGATCTTGCTGCAATTATGAGTCCTGACCACTCCAGCAATCTGGTCCAGAGAGGTTAAAGTGATGTATACAAGGCCACAAATGAGTCAGGGGCAGTCCAGACCCATGCCCCCATCATCGTACAACATTTCCTTTCATCCCAGAGCCATTGTGCCTCCAAATCAAAGTCAAAAGCGACTCTTATTTAAGGCTCTCAAAAGTGTAGAGCTTACTGGGTGAAGATTTTTTTTAAAAAATAGAAATATGCCTTTAAAGACGTGATAGCTGAAAAATCAAGCATTGTGGTTTTTAATTTCTCCAGTTATCTTACTGTTCACTGAGGTTTTCTCATGTCAAGATCCCCAACCCTATTCAGATGGCTCCTGGGGACCATCAAGGCCATTTGTCAATTAGTGGGCGCTCAAAAGTTTTGAGCAGTGATTTTTCAATTACAAACATTGCAAGCTGTCTGCTTTGCAAAGCCTGTGGGGATTTCTTCCTTTGTCAAGTTAAAACTAGTTAAAGTAAAATTGATTTCTGCAAGTGTAACCTACACACCTTCTAGGTGTGGTGTCCTGTCCCATGTAGAGGCACTGAGCCCACTTAGAGATAGTTAAATGAGTGTGCTCTACAGCTTTAGTGAACAGCCAGTTGGCTTTTAGTTCATGCAGTAGAGGCTCATGCACCAAGCTCCAGCCATCCCCGGTTTGATCCTGCCCATGGACGACGAGGGTTTGTCGGCGTTACACAAGAACTACCCAGTGGGCTCTTGGAGGGTATAAACTGAATATACAAGATAGAGTATTGGTTCAGAGAGGTAATGAGCCATATGCAGCATACATCCAGAGTAAACTAACTATATAGATCCCTGAAAGGATGGCTAGAGCATGGCCATAACAGGCACTCATGTCCCAGTTTCTACTCCTGGCTCTGTGATTCATACATTCTGTGACCTCAGACTAGCCACTTGCCATCTCTGTGCCCTCACAGTTTAGTCAATTGTGAAATGGAGACATTAATTAAGTCTGTGGTAGGTAATATTAAGTGTTTATAAAGTGCTTTGAGATAATAATACTTAGCAATCACTGCATACAGCTCTCTAATTCTTCAAAGCTCTCTCCAAAGATTAACTACTCCTTTGATGAAAGGCACTACAGACATCAGTTGCTCTCCACCCAAATCATCGGGGATCCAAATAATGTTGCCTTTTTTGCTTCATGTAGTTTGATATTACCTCGTAAGTCACTGTGGGATGCTTGGATTTCATGCCGATGATGATAAGACCACAGAATTGATATCCAAGCCAGTCTTTGCAGCCCCCTCTCTTTCTCCATTCAGGGTCTGTGCACTATGGTTATCTTCTTTGCTTGCCTAGGTCACACTCAGGAGAGCTCACCATTTATAAATGACTCTGTCAATAAATATCCAGAAGTAGTTATGCAACAAGTTTAATAGGGGAGATCTGGGAAATGTTCATCAGATGTGCTTTCCAGTTTTTCCATCAGATTTCTGTAGGAAACCTCTGATCATTTTCTATTCTCAGGTCTTTCAGGTGCTTTGAGTCAGGCTTCCAAAAACAGAGACTTCCCCAAATCTCTTGTCACTTTTGAGAACTCTATTAAATGCCAGTTTTTGTGTTTAAACTAAGGTGTGCCTTTCCTTTGGCTGTGACCATGTTATTGGATAATGCATTATGGGTGTGATGTATTACATGAAGCATAACTTTATTTACACTTCATTCATCATCAGAGCTATTGGCTGCGATGCTGTCACACTCTGAAACAAAGCTACAGAGTATTCCCACTATAAGACCTGATAGGAACCCATTAGAGAGATAAAAGGAGAGAATCTAATCCCAGATAAGCATTGTGCTTAGCTGCATGTCAGAAAATGCCACTGTTGTACTTGTACAATGGGATCTCTGTATAGAGCAGGTTTGCCTAAAGAAGTTAAATGTCATAGATACTCAGCACCTATCTGTCTCCCCAGATTGTATGTATCTATCAAACCAAATTTTCTGAATTGTTTCTTCACTATGGAAAGTTCATTTTAGAGAGGTGACAACCTTGGAAGGGGGATTATGGTTAACGCTGCCAAACCTTTTAAGAATAACATTAACAGAATTAAAAAAGCTAACCTGGTTTTGAGGGGAAATGAAGGCAGCTGTAAAGAAATAATTAAAAGATAAGAAATGGAAGAAAGGGGACATTGATGGTAAAAGTAATAGTGTTGACATAATAGACCTGGATTGCTTGGTAAACTGGGCACAAGCAAAGCACAAAACACATATGCATTTTAAGATGGCTAAGTATGAATGTACACATGTAGGAACAAAGGATGTAGACCACACTTATAGGATGAGGGACTCTGGCCTAGGAAGCAGGGATTCTGAACAAGATTTGGGGATCCTGGTGGATAATCAGCTGAACATGAGCTCCTGGTGTAGACAAAAGAGCCAATGCAGTTCTGGGATGCATAAACAGGGGAATCTCAGGTAAGAGTTGAGAGGTTATTTTACATTGACTTCTATGCTTCACAGAGCTTGATGCATCCCAATCCCTCATGGTCCCGCTACCACACTGAGAGGAACACAACTGAGTCTGTCAGGATGCACTGAGGACAAAGCTTCTGGCATCTGACAGGGCCTGCACAATGGGTCATCTGGGTGGAGGCAAATACTGCAGAGTCCGGCTACCCAGAACAAGGGGCTGACCAAAGACCAGCTAGGTCCAAAATCCCTTTGACCACAGAGTGCAGCAGAAGCTATCCCGGGGGAAATATCACAACAAAGCCAAGAGTCATCTGAAAAGCAAAGCAGCTCAGCTAGGAAAACTAACGATGTGGAGAGTCAGCCAGCGCTCCTTTGAGCTCGTGGCCAGTTTATCAAGCAATCTTATGCATGCACTTATTTGAAACTGACAGAAGGGAGCCAAAGATACTGAAATAATCAGTTACAAATACCAGGGGGAAGCCCTGGAATAACAGAAATAGATATATGGGAGCCCCAACCCAGAAGAGCCAGAAAGAGATTCTTAGTGATCAATAGGAACCAAAGGTACTGACAACTAAAGGCATCAGTGGCAAGTTTGGAGTGTTCTGTTTGACGACAGCACACCAAACCTCTTTTAGCTTCAGGAGTTCTGGTGCTGAGAGCTTGAGATTCAAGGAGGGGACTGCTCTGAGGGAGTCTTTAAAAGGAATGGAATTACACATAACTCTGATGGGACAGGCATGGTTGCACCAGGATCATATTAACGTCCTCACACCTTCATGTTCCAGCCTCATAGGTCAGTTCCAGCCACTGTAACAAAATGAGTGCTTTTGGAGTAAGGGCTAAGATGGAAAGAAACACGTGGAAATACAGTGGTCCACAAAGCCTGAATACCTGTAGTTAGAGGATAAAGCTTGTTACACTGTGATGGAGAAACAGCACGGTTTCTTGATAAATTGTATCATTAATATGTACCTTTCAAGACTCACATCATGCTACCTAAAAGCCTCAGAGTAAAATAAGAGATTTTTTTAAAAAATAATTTCTAATCACTTTCTTCTTTGATTATATATACCAGGAGTTTAGCAGAAGGGCTTTTAAGGCGGCAAAGCAGAACATGCATAAATTGAACTATAACTTTGCCTTATCATATCCTGCATCTATAAGATCAGATTCCAGAGGACATGCTGTGAACATTAGAGATTTACATCCTGGGAGGATGCCAGAATCTTTAGCCATCAAAATGAGGTGTAGTCAGTAGCAGAGCGTGAACTTGCCTATTTCAATGAGCCTCGCAACTTAAAATTGAAAAGCCAACTCTTATTTCAAACATGCGGGTGCTTGTTCAAACCATCCTTCCCAATCTTTTGAGACTTCCTTGTCACTAATCGCTAACGCAGAGCAACACAAAGGGAGACAGAAGTGTGGCTGGAATTAAAACCAAACTGAAATCTGTCAAGCATATCAGTAATGTTAGATTAAAATGGTAGACAAGAGACAGGTTGATAACTGGTAGAATTTTGACTAGTAGAATTTATGGTATGTCTACACTGCAGTTAAAAACCCGTGGCTGGCCCATACCAGCTGACTCAGGCTCACAAAGCTCATGCTAAGGGCTGTTTAATTGTGGTGCAGATGTTTGGGCTTGGCTGGATCATCCAGTCATCTCTGTTGGTCCACTGGGAAAAGGAGAAATGGACATTGCAGGTAGGTAACAGCAACATCAAAATTGACTACACAATCTTAAAGCACAAAGATCCAGTCACCTGTTGGAGGAACGTACCCTCCAGGTCACCCTCTTATGTTCCACAATAGTTTGGGGACTTCATTTCTCATTGTTTTCTTCTTAGAGTGAGCCAACAGAGATGACTGGTTGATCAGGAGCAATACTGGAGAGATGGTGAACATGGGTACTGCTAAGCATGTCCACAAGCTAGTGAAGAAAACATTTCTAGGATTGCCTGTGTTATCTCCTAGGCATGCAACTGTCTTTCATGTTTAAAAGACAGTCACTTGAGAAAAAAAAAACAGGATAAAAAGGAAAAGAGGCCTGACAGGTATTAAATTCTGTTCATTTGACAGTCTAGCTTGAGCCATCAAAATATTCCTCTAAATTTGCATAAAGGATTGGACTCTTGGCTAGTGTAAATCAGTGTAGCCCTTGGGGGTCTGGCCCAATGCTCTTCCGATTCCAAAAATCACCACCAAAATATCACCAACATTGCATAATGCTGCATCCAATCTCTTTGTCTAACTGAGCTCCGCAGGCACTGACATAAAGAGGTAATTCATCCTGGTAATGACGCTTCTCAGCTACAGGGTTACTTGGTAACAATCCTTCCCCTAGGGAACTGTTGCATCAATATGGTAACTGAACGTGGAATAGTACAAATCAATCTGCCCCTTATTAGAGGAAGGAATAGAATGTATAATGGAGAAAAGAATTGGTGAAAGAGTGACAAGGTGTGTTGAGAATTGGTGAAAAGCAGAAGTAATTGAAGGAGAAAAGGGGAAATATTTATGGTTTCAAACTGTAGTTCTTGCTTTTCAGATTAGTTTTTTTTTCTTTTTTTAAAAAACTAACAAAAATAAATACCTTGCCTCACATAAACAATGTTACGTCATACATGCATTTATAGAGCTTATTTTTCATATCAGATTGCTTTTGTGATGTAAATCTCTCTTTTCTTCAGAAAAGTATTAATGTATTTTAGAATATAAGAAATATATTTTTATAATATGTATTTTAAATTATACACGTGTACACACACACACCCCCCTTCAAACAAATCTTTTTATGTCTGTATATAAAATGGGTATAATAAATGAGAGCTGTTGCCTGATCTATGGATTGTGTATTAACTATATTGATAACTGGAAATTCTTAAGTAAACACGCTGTGCTTTGATAGGTTCCTGGCCCAAGATCAGGCCCAATATTTTAAAAATGACTGTTCATTTGGGAACCCCTATGTGCACGGCTGCAACACTCTCACTTAGGAAAACCCTTCCGTATTTGTAACAGTTTTAGTGGCACAGTTAGTGAAGTTACAGACACTCCCATCCAGCAGGGTAGAGAGAGAGAATACAGAATGTGCATCTCAGCCTCCTCACACCATCCCTCGCAAAAGGACACAAAGTGTTATTCATCCTCACCATTATCACCACCAGTGGTCACCATCCCCAGAGTTACATCTCTCAAGGCACACAGGTTGGGATACATCTTTTATGTGTTACCCTGACACCACTATGCCCTGTTCATGTTAAGCAGATATTTCATCCCCTTTTCCTTATTTGATTGTCCTCTGTCTACTAATGTTGGGTTGCCCTACCCCACAGGTTACTAGGCCTTTTCCCTGAAGGTTATTAGCATGTATGTCAATTAGTTACCATGGCACCCTTGTGGTCAGCCATCTGATGATGTTCCTAACTTAAAATATCCCATGTTGGTATAAACTAGCATCTTGTGGTTATCTGCCAGCCGTTTAGTCATTATACCATTCTCTGGGCAGATCTACACTACAGCCAGGATCGATGCTCTGAGATCGATCCACTGGCAGTCAATTTAGGGGGTCTAGTGAAGACCCACCAAATTGACAGCAGATCCTCTCCAATCGACGCCTGTTCTCTACTCCTGACGAGAAGAGTAAGGGAAGTCAATGGGAGAGTTTCTCCTGTCAATCCCTCATGGTAACTCGACCTAAGGTACATCGACTCCAGCTACATTATTCACATAGCTGGAGTTATGTAGCGTAGGTTGACTTACTGTGGTAGTGTTGACATAGCCTATGATCTAGGGTTACTCCTGGTTATCTGCTTATGCGAAGGTTTTAGGGCCTTATGCTTTGTAGGTTCATTCGTTACTGCCTTACCTTATACCCATGTCTTACCTAGCAAAAACCTACAGGGTCCAGAGCAGTTTCAAAGTATTCACTCATCTTTTCACTCTTCTATACAATATTATAGATTTGAACAGTTATTCTCCATACTTATGTTGAGAACTACTTGTTAGACCCTCTAGTGTCCTACCTACAGGTAAAAAGGTAAAAGAAAACATTTTCTTTGCACTCACTAGATATGTCACCCCTCTGCTGAATTGTTGCAAATTTCAAGGCTTTTCTGGTCAGTTTCAATCGGAGGACAAATTAGTGGCATGGAGTCTGGGTATTTGCTGATTGTAATTTCTTCTATTTACACTATATTCACCAGTCTTTGAACAGAAGTGGTCACACAACAGGCAGGCTGGCCATCTCTGTCAGCAATCTCAGCCAAAACACCAATGCCCAATTCCCAGGGAGCAATTCCGTCCCAAGAATTGACTTTCATTAGAGGGAGATAAAGGTAGAGCAAACTCTCCTACTTGTTGCAACAGCTCCCCATGAAACACCACCACAAAACTAATAATGCAGCATGTCTTCAAATAATGAGCAGTGCTTGAACACTAAGAAAAAAAACTTTAATGAATGTATGTAACAATGCCACTCAGTGACTCCTATCTCAATATGTAGTCAAAATATTTTAAGGTAGAAAATGAGTATTGCAAACTGTTCTCATAAATACATCTACTTTCCATGGGTCTAATTGTGTCTGACTGATCTGTGGACACAAGGAAAGAGCGGGTATAAGAAACCTTTCTGGGGTTTGTCCCCCTCTGGTCAGTGCTGGGCACAATCACAGTTCTTGGGCTCCCTGAGCACAGCAACTACTCCCTTAAAATACCCTTGTGGCTACCCCAAGGATGGATTGGGAAAGACAAGGAGAAGTTTAGCTATTGCCCCATTCCACATCAGCTCGTAGGTCTCGCCAAGTGCCCAGGACAGTACATGTGCCATGGAACCTGTAAGATTCTGTCACTGCTCATGTTAGTTAAGCAGCACAAGGTGTACATCTTCCATTGACGGCAGAGGGAGTTTCATGCCTGTTTGAAAATGAGCATGGTCTAGAGGAGGAGACACTGGATTAGGACTCAGGACACTCAGTTTATTTCTCCCTCTGACACTAACCTTGGTCAAGTCATTTCTCCTCTCTGTGCTTGTGTCCCCTTTCCAATCTTCATGGATCTTGCCTTTTTAGATGGCAAACTCTTTGGTGTCAGGACTATTTCCAACTAGAAGTCTATACAGTACCTAAAACAATGGGCTCTGGCCTTATGCCGGGCTGCTAGGTTCTATTGTAATACAAACCAACAATAATAATTTAGAACTTACATTATAGGAACAAATGTGCTCTTCCATACTGAAGTTCTCTAGGGAGAGGACATCTTTTAATCACAGAATCAAAGTGCTAAAAAGGGACCTCAAGAGGTCATCTGAACCATCCCTCTTACACTGGGGCAGGACCATATATACCTAGACCATCCCTGACATCTGTTTGCTCAATCTGTTCTTAAAAACCTCCAGTGATAGGGGGGTTTCCAAAACTTCCAAAGGTAACCTGTAACTATCTTTATAGTTGGAATGCTTTTCCTGATCTAACCTACATCTTCCTCGCTGCAAACTAAGCCAATTCCTTCATTTGCAGAACAATGGACCACCATCGTCTTTGTAACAACCTTTGTTATTTTACTGCTTAGTTCCCTAAACTCTAGTAATTAGAGTCTGTGACAGAAAAATTTCCCAGGCAAAAAATAGGATCTTATCCAAAAAATCATTTTTGGCTGGAAAATGTCTTGATTAAAGGTTTTGATTTGTCATTGGGAAAGTTGGCACCAAAACAAAAATGTTAATTTTGGCTTGAAAGGAAACCTTCAATTCAATTTTGAAAATGGAAATAATTTTGAAATTTCAAATATTTGTTTTTTCCTGTTCTGCCCTTTCCCCCTCCCCTCCACCCCCCATATTTTGCCACTAGCTGCAATAGATATTTAGATTTGGGGAGTTTTTTCCCCTTGTTTCACTAATCTTTTCTCCACTCCAACTCTTCAAAACTTCCTTATCTCAGGAAACATAACAGTGGCAGAGTTACAGGACTGATTGATTTACATTCAAAATAAAGACACCTGTCCAAAGCTCTAGGCACCCTAACATAATGAATCATATAATAAGTATGAATGTTCACAACATTAAAATCAAATTTCATTTTTCCTTTTGATGCATTGTCAATTTTCCAAAGTTAGAGAAATTTTGTAAAGTTACCAAATAGGAAAAAGAAAAGGTAGGGGTGTGTGCGCGCGCGCACACACACACACACATGTGTTTTAAACTGGTCATTATTGAACTTAGTGAAAGGGAAACAGCTTCAAAATTAAATTCTTTTCCTACTTTTCAACCAGCTCTGCATATGACTTTTGCCCGGAGTCTGTGTGCTGGAGTAGGATGGAGGGCAAAAGGATCTGGGCAGTCTCCTTCACACTTCACCTGAGCAGGAACAACTGGGCTTTGTTTCTGTATATTTCTACTGGATGAGAGATGGTGGCTCATAGAGCGTATATCAGAATTTTTGATCAACTGCAAACCCTATATTGGAACCTAAACGTCTCACATTTCTCTGCTCCTAGTGAAGATTCATTAGCAGATAGTGATAAAAGTGGTTAATTTCCCTTTTAGGTATTCTGAGAAAACGGAATCATTCAGAAATGTTTCTATGATTAAAGAGGAATGCTGTTCATGGAAAGAGATGAGGAGGTGATGACAAATATTTATATACAGTGAGCTAGATTTTCAAGAGTGTGCCACTCCCATTTCAGAATATAAATAAGGGTCAGATTTCCACCAGTCGTTAGCACCCAGCATCTCCCATTGTGATATGTATGGCCAGCACCCACTGTGCGGAGAGCTGTTTGCAAATTTGGCCCTCTGTTTTTTATATTAGCATCAATATTATTTGCATACGGTGCATAAGCAGGGCAACTGGAAACTGCAGCATGGGAGAAAGGTTTTTATCATCCATAAATAGTATAGTCAGTTGACATTTGTCTAGCAATATAGTCTAATAAATAAACAAAGGCTGCTTGTGATTTTACTCTATGATTACATGGAACAATCCAAAGCAGCATGGCTACACAGCCCAGAGTGTTTGCAGCAAGGTCTCGGTAGCGTTATGGGTGGAACCATCTGAAGGAAAATATAATCCAAAATAACAAGCTGGCCAAAACAAAAATGGTCAAGGCTGAAAAGTCACTGTTGGGGAGAAGAAGAGACTCAGTGACTCTGTGGGCCCGAAGAATTCCTTTCTGTGAGCAAAACAATGTGCTCGAACAATATAGATACTTGTAGTGGTTTCGAGGCAGCAGATTAATTTTGTTTCCTACTGAATGAAAATTGGAATCGCTTCTGTAAAGAACGAACACTGGCCAGAGAAGAAAGTGTGCGCTTTCATAGACACTTGAAAATAACCCAAAATAAGAAGCATATTGGCAAACTGTTCTGTTTTCTCTCTGAACAGCACAGAAAATGCAATACAGCCAGGATAGTTAATGAAGAGAAAGGCTGAGAAGACAGATTAGAAGATAGGATGTGGTTATCTTTAACATGGCAAATTGTGTTTTATGAACCAGCATTTGAGGACAGGCACTTCTTGAGGGTGATAAGAAAATTGATGAAAAGTTTTGCCAGCTCTTTTTTCAAAGATTTCAAATCTTACGTTACACTGTACCCCAATAGACTAGCTTATTCCAACTACTTAAACTGGCATTTATTATGGCCCCCTGATTCAATATGGTGTTTAAAGCATATCCCTTACTTAAAGCACATGATCTTTAGGACAGGAATTCATTGTTCTCCTCTGTGCCTGTATAGCACCTCACATTATAGGGCCCAGGTTCTTGAGTATGGCTGCTTGGTGCTAGAGTAGAACAAATAAATAATATTGAGCCCATTGTACGAATCCCCATCATATCCAACCTAAGTAATAATTCCCCATGAGGTGCTGTGTCAAAAGCTTTGCTGAAGTCCAAATAAATTAGATCTACTTCATTTCCGTTGTCTTAAAAAAAAACAATTCTCTTATCAGAGAAGGCTATTAAGTGAAATGGCATGATCTATCTCTGGTAAACCCACATTGCGTTTTGTACCATTTTCCATTTACCTCCATGTCTTTAAAACAAATTTGGAAGGAAAGAATAATTAAAGCTTTGAAGGCTATTGCAGTCACATTAACAGCTACATCCCTGCCCAAAGCAATTTCTACCCCACTTTCTTAAATATAGGTATGACGTTAGCTATTCTCCAGTCATAAGGCACCACCCTTGAATTGATATGTTTTTTTCTTATGTTCCCGTAGGCAGTGAACTGTGAAGCTGCTGCTGCACCATCAAAAGACTTTCTAACTAGCAATAATCTGCCATCTAAAAATACTCTAGAAAGCCTAAATCATAACATGGAGGACCACAATGGACTTTCTTAAAAATAATCCATGGGAAACTAGATAGCAAATGGGACACAGATCCTTCCCCCTATAAATTGCTGTTTCAAATCTAGCCCAGATTGGTGGGGAACATAAGAATGGTCATACAAGGTCAGACCAATGGCCCATCTAGCATAGCTTCCGGTCTTCTGACAAATGGTAGTGCCAGATTCGAACATAACAGGGCAATTATCAAGTGATCCACTCCCCTTTGTCCAGTCCCAGTTTCTGGCAGTTACAGGTTTAGAGACACCAGAGCACAGGGTTGAGACCCTAACCATCTTGGTTAATAGCCATTGATGGACCTATCCTCTATGAACATATCTAATTCTTTTTGAATCCAGTTATAGTCTGGGCTTTCACAACATCCCCGGCAATGAGTTCCACAGTTTGACCGTAAGTGAGAAGTAGTACTTCACCTTTCTGTTTGTTTTAAACCTGCTGCATATTAATTTCATTCAATGGCCCCTGGTTCTTGTGGTATGTGAAGGAGTAAAACAACACTTCTCTGTTCACTTTCTCCCTACAACTCGTGATTTTATAGATCTCGGCCTCTTTTCTATAGTTGTCTCTTTTCTAAGCTGGACAGTACCAGTCTTATTATGGGTACTGTAATTAGGCTTACCAGCCTGTAACTGCCAGAATCACCTCTGGAGCCTCTCTTAAAAATTTACATTCCATTAACTAACATCCAGTCATCTAGTATAGAAGCTGATTTAAGCAATAGGTTATATGCCAGATACAATTTTATATTTCAGTTCCTTCAGAGTTCTTGGGTGAATACTACCGGGTCCTGACTTCTTACTGTTTAATTTATCAATGTGTTCCAAAGCCTCCTCTACCAATACCTCAACGTGGGACAGTTGCTCAGATTTGTCATCTAAAAGGAATGGCTCCGGTATGGGATTTACCTCACATTCTCTGCAAAGACGACCGAAGCAAAGAATTCATTTTGCTTCTCTGCAACAGCCCTATCTTCTTTGAGGGCTTCTTATGCACCTCGATCGGCCAGTGGCCCCACTGATTGTTCAGCAGGTGCCCTGCTTCTGATGTACTTACAAAAATATTGCTGTTAGCAAATGACACAAAAGCTCAGTGCCCTTCAAATTCTCTTATGGCCTGCCTAATTAAATTAGGGACTTAAAGTTGTTACCTTCTGACAGATGGCAGATGTTCAGTGGCACGGATTGAATGATATGGTGTTATCAGTCCAGTCCCTACTGGACAAAGCCATCAGCTCTAATTGGCACCAACAGGAAGATTTAGTGGAGACAGAACAAACCTTTGAGCCACTGAAATGTTGTCTTCAGGTTGGCACTGAGACACATTGGTAGGAGCCGGCAGGAGTTGCGCTCTAGATAAATAGAATGCTTGAGTCTCCAGGGTTGCCAAAGTTGCACCTTCCATGAACTGTGAAACATCAAAGTAATAATCTTTGGCCTGCCAGTACAATTAACTTCCCTTGCATTTCACTGTCTTGGAGCAGAGGTGGAATTACTTTGCCTCCATAGACAACAGCAAAAACTTGCTTTTGTGAGCACAATCCCCTAATCAGCCCTAATCATTCCTTTTAGATGACAAATCAGCCACTTCAAATATGTTTATATATATATATATATATATCAAGAGTTCCCAAATATCTCTCTCTCTCTCTCTCTCTATATATATATATATATAGACATTGTCTACATATGTCTAAATGTCTATATATATAGTTCCCTAAATGTCTATATATAGCAAGAGTTCCCAAATGTCTTCATGGCACGGACATCATTTAGATACAGTGATTGCCTGATGGACCGCCTCTCATTCCATTCACAACTTCACAGACCACCTCCTTTCATTCACAACTGCATTACACATTTGTGGAAACTATTGTCAGTTTTACATAGGAAAAGAACATTAGTATTTAATGTCTATAGAGCTATATTTTAATCCAGGTTAAGGCAGATAAGCCAGCACTTTGTGGCCAGCTAGGTTTGCAGGCCTCCAGTAACTGCTCTGTGGGCAACAAACATAGATCCTTTCTCTATAGCTCATCATGGAAGGCAACCTATGTTGGGTTGGGTTGGGTAGGGTAGGGTAAGAAAGGATTTCTGTGCCCAACAGTGTGAAATTCTGCTGTCTACTGAGCCTTTAAGGGAGAGGATTATGTTGGGGATCATAGGCAATGACTCCATGGGTACTCTGGGGCTGGAGCACCCACAGGGAAAAATTAGTGGGGGCTCTGCACCCACTGGCAGCCAAACTCCCCACCCCAGCTCACCTCTGCCTCCTCCCCCGAGCATGCTGTCCCCACTTCTTCTTCCAGCACTTGCCACTGCAAAACATCTGTTTTGCAGCGCAACAAGCTGTGGGAGGGAGGGGCGGGAACACGGCGCACTCAGGGGAGGAGATGAGGAAGGGGGCAAGGCCAGGAGAGTATTTGGGATAGGAGTCCAATAGGGGCAGGGAGGGGGTGGAGTTGGGGCAGGAACTTTGGGGAAGGGGTCAGAATGAGGGTGGGGAAGGAGTAGGAGGGGATGAAGCAGGGGTGGAGTCGGGCGGAGGCGGGAGGGCAAGGAGTCGAGCACTCACCAGAGCCAGGAGAAGTTGGCACCTATGTTGGGGATGGCGTAGTTGCACGGCCCCTCTGGAAGCACAGGGGAGCATTGTACCTTTGAGACACAGCACACTCGCTAGAGGTCCCTGCTATGCAGAAGGAGCATGTCAACTGCCCCCCTCCTTAGGGGAGTGCTGTGTGCTCCATTGGCCAGAGCGAGAGGATGGATCTAGTGGGTTTCCACAAGGGTCCATGCTGGGTCCAGCACCATTCAATATGTTCACCTCACGACTTGGATAGAGGAGTAAAGCATCTGCTTATGAAATTTGCAGATGGGACCCTTTGGAGGACACGCTTAGAATCCAAAACGATCTTGACAAATTGGAGAATTAGCTCAGATTAAGGAAGATGAAATTCAGTAAAGATAAAGGGAAGTGCTCTGCACTTAGGAAGGAACAATATCAAATACACAACCTACAAAATGGGGAATGGCTGGCTAGGCGGTAGTGTTACTGAATAGAATCTGAGGGCTATTGTGGGTCACAAACTGAAGGTGAGTTAACAATGTGACGCAGTTGCAAAAGAGGCTAATATTCTGGGGTATGCTAACAGGAGTGGTGAATGTAAGACACGGGAGTTAACTGTCCTGCTCTACTCCGCACTGCGGAAGTCTCCGCTGGAGTACTGTGTCCAGTTCTGGGGGTCACATGTTAGGAAAGATGTGGATGAAATGGAGAGAGTCCAGAGGAGAGTGACAAAAAATGATAAAAGGTTTATATACCTGACCTGTGAGGAAAGGTTAACTGCTCACCCCGCAAAACAACAACAAAATTAGACATGTTTGGTTTTGAGAAAAGAAGGCTGAAGGGAGAACTGATATACTATCTGGTCCTGACTTCTTACTGTTGAATTTATCAATGTGTTCCAAAGCCTCCTCTACTGACACCTCAATCTGGGACAGTTGCTCTGACTTGTCATCTAAAAAGAATGGCTCAGGTGTGGGACTTCCCTCCCATTCCCTGCAATGAAGACCGATCCAAAGAATTCATTTAGCTTCTCCGAAATGGCCCTGTCTTCCTTCAAATATGTTAAGGGCTGATTCCTATCCTAAAGAGGATAGGAATCAGTTATTCTCCATATCCACTGAAGGTAGGAAAAGGCATAATGGGCTTAATCTGCAGCAGAGGAGTTTTAGGTTAGATATGAGGGGAAAACATTTTAATTGTAAAGGTAGTTAAGCTCTGGAACAGGCTTTCAAGGGTGGTTGGGAAATCCCCATCACTGGAGATTTAAGAACAAAATTGGGCAAAATCTTTCAGGGGTTTAGATTTCTTTTGTCCTGCCATAGCACGCGGCGCTGGACTTGGAGACTTTGAAGTCCTTTCCAGCCCTACATTTCTATGATTTTATGAAAGAGGCTAGTTATTACCATCTAAGAGATTTTTTCCCCTTCTACAGCCTCCCTCCAGCTAAATGGAAAGAAACTAAGTGGGGTTGTTAAAAGGAATGCCTTATTTACTATTTTATATTTCAAATGCTTTAACTGTTTCCCCTTCTTTTTCTGAATCTATACTAAAAGGCTAAAAGATTTTTCATGATGTTTGCATCATGGTACTGGGCTCTCTGTAAACCAAACCTTGAACCTTGTTTAAAAATGTTTAATGTTGTACAACGACTGGGTTATATTAACACCTTCAACTCTTTGAGCCGACCTGAGTAAATACAACTCCTACTGCAGAGGTATCGGTGACACCTTCTCCAAATCCTAGAAGGGGCAAATTTGAATGGCTGATGGCGGGTGCTATTAGTCAATCATCTAATTAGCCAAATCTGCAACTATTACCCATATAACTCCCTTGAAATCAAATTCTACATGCACAAGGATGGCCGAATAAGGCCTCCAAAACTGCAATTCTATAGGACAGGGGATCCAGAAATGTCAGCACTGGGAGCAGCAAGCATCAGTCTTGGAGGATCTGTTCTTTCTACTGCTGCTTCTGCACCCAGTCAGTCTAATTACTCCTGATTTCTTGCCCATCAGATTATGAAATGCTTCAGAAAAAAAAAAAAAAGATCAAAATGAGGTCTAAACCTCAGGAGGAAGAAGGCATCTGTCAAGACAAGCTCTCATTAGAAATGGTATCAAGCATTCCTGTTCACTAAAACTTTCAACCAGTTCAAAGACAATTCAGAAGTCTCATTAGAAGAGAAAACTACTAAAAAGCCCCCAAAACAGCTAATTAAAAGAAATTGCTAGTGTTGTGACTTAGTAGAACACAATACCTTATAAATCCTTAAACACCGTAACCTTTGTAAGACAAACTTCGTTCAAGGGGATCATTTTGGTCCTATGCTAAAATGTGAAATGAACAAAGTGAAATAGATAGATTCTCTGTTTGCTTCTGAGCTGCTCTCATCACCTGTAAAACGTTACCATACAGAAGACTTTAGACATCAATATTCACAAGGAATACAATTTTTGTGTGTGTTAACATGAGCTATAAAGATCTAAAAGCCCTAAGGAAGCTGTTTGGATTTAAAATAATACTAGCTCAAACACATTCTGGATAAGTGTACAAGAAGAATTAAACTGGCATTGCAGTCTACTGTGTATGAACTGGATATACACAACAATGAAAATCCCAGCTAAAACCTAGAGTTCACATACAGTGTAACCGAAAATCAAAAACAAAGCAAGGATACAGAACTTGCCAATGTTTTTTGCATGAGTTTATCAAACAAGTGTTCCAGATGACCTTCTTCTCCAGGAAAACCAGTCAGAAGGAAACAGAGGAAAAACAATCTGCAAGGCTTCCAGTAGGGGGCGATAGATTTTGAAAGCTACCAAAACACATGGATCACAAAGGGCCTGATCCAAAAATCTATTGATTTCAATGGGAGTTTACATCAATGAGCTTTGGATCAGGCTCAGAAAGCAGCACTATGTTGCAAGAAAGCTAGTCTAGACCAGTTTGAAAGCCTAGTTCCTTCAGGATCTTTTTTACAGAATCTCTGCAAGAATTTCATCACAAACTCATACCCTCCATTCTCCCCGCACCATACCCTCCTATCTCCCTGTCATCATCCAGGGTTTCCCAAGGCCTCACTTTTCTCCTGGATGGTCATTTGGAACCTGATTCCATCCTCAAGGCAAAACCTTGACACTCTGCTTGAATTTAGAAGTGCAAGGCTGGAGCCATTCTGCTGCAAAATTTTAACAGTGGCACAGAAATGATTACTCCTGTATATAACTCCTCCTTGCCCCTAAAGGCACGGGGCTGGGCAGAGAGAAAGGAAAAAGCTCAGCTATGGCACCTCAGTGTCATTCCCTTTGTGATCATACAAGAGACATCAGCATCTGAGGTCTAATACAAAAACCCCTTTGTCCAGAGTCAGAATCGAGCCTACAGTTTCGAGCGCTTTTCAGAAACAGGCAACAGGCACTCACTCTTCAAGAGCAATTGTTTGAGATGGACAGGAAGCAATGAAAAGAATATCTGGTTAAACTTTTGCCCCTACATCGGGGCCGGTGCTCATCACGACCATGTTATCTTTTGATAATAAAATTAGTCAAGTACTTCACATGTTCTCACTGCATTTATTTTTATTTTGAACTTAATTATCAGCTACATTTTTATTCAATATAAACCTAATTCTATAGAAAACCTTAGCTGTTAAGTCAGCTAAAGTTTTTTTTAAAAAAACCAATAACTTTAAAACATAGTTAGATCAAAGACTGAGACTAGTGGGGTTCACACTGCCAGTTATCCACAGCAGTGGTTTCTTCCATGCCTATGTTTGCTATTAACTTTGCCCCGAGGTGCTAACCTGACATGTTAGAGGAAATGAAAGACGGACATTTGGAGAAAGTGGTGCTCGATCAATCACAGAGAAGCCCAGAGAAAGCTCCCTACAGCCATCTCTGGAAGCTAGTCTGCAAAAGCGCACAAACTGATCTGCTGTTGCCATCTGCTGGATGCCTCCTTGTTAGTTTTTATTATGAACATTCTCCCTTTTGCCACATTTGAATGTGGATATCATCAGCACATGTGGTGTTTATATACGTGCACGTATAGTCACTGCTTGAAGCAGGTACTATAGAAACTTCAGTGAAACGGCTTGTATTGCTGCTGTTCTTTCTGTTCATAGTAGTTACTGTACCAGTCCCTGGCTCAGCAAAGTACTTGAACAGGTGCTTACCTTCAACAGCAGTGCAGAGTAGTAAACACAGCAGCAATACCTACATTATATGACCCTATAATCAACACTAACTCCCTGCTCAATTCAAAAATCTTCTGTGACCTGCTTTTACCCTCTATAAAGCCTGATTTCATTAAGTTGAATAGCTCCTGAATTGTGCCTTCAGGAATATATAGTTTGTTTTCCTCAGACACTCATCGGGACATTGACCAAGGCCTTCCCTGTGAGCCTTAGCTATCTGTTTTCAGGCTCCTGTTTTGTGCTGGAATAATGTGTGCAAATGAATTTGGACTGGCTTTTAAAACTCTTCTCTCCGCTGCCTTCCAAGCAGTCTATTTCTTCTGGTTCAAGATTAATGAAAAGGTTTGCAACTGAACTCTTAGCACTGGGTTACTGAAACGTGTAAGAGAATAGCCTTCAAGCTTCTGGGAATAGAAAATGTCTCTTGAGTTTGTTATGGAAGGAGAGACACCCCAATTCTGAAAAGCACTTAAGCACATGCTTTACTGTTTTGCTGAATACGGATGATGTAAGCATGTGTTTAAAAGCTAATCATGCCCATAAATACATTGCTGAATCAAAACCATAATCTGCAAACAGGTCAGACCCTGCTAATGTATAAGACAGGAGGCAGAGTCATTCCTTTTGCACTTCTGAGGATGTGCTGATACAAGAGCTGTTTGCAAGCACTGATTTATTTGTTTATGTATTTATTTATCAAACGTGCCCCTTGGTCCCTTTGGCCCCATTTATAACCAATCTAACTGTGACTATGTATGATTTATAGCAATAAACCCATCAGGATGATATGCTAACTACATAAGAGCTGATTCATACAACAGCTTAACTCCTGACCCAACCAAGACTTTTCCCACTCCATCAGATACTCCACCAAAGAAGACTGGGTGAATACATAAAAGTTTTCATCCATATGTTAGCATCAGCCTTGGCTACTCTACCAGCAGCATGGAGAGGAACCTGGTCAGTTCAACCAGGATGGGGTAGATCAAATGCAGCCAGCTTATCCATATCACCTCCGTGATGCTCCCACTTTTCATACTGACTGACTGCAACATCACCCAGTCAGGTGCTGGCCAAGGACATGATCAAACCACAGATGATGGTAACTTTCTTAATCCTGCCATGAGTGCAGGGGATTGGCCTAGATGACCTCCTGAGGTCCCTTCCAGTCCTATGACTCTATGATTCTCAGCACACTGTTCTAGATATCCAAGATAAGATCAGTGAGTCTGGTGTAAACACCATACACCTACTCTATGCCTTAAATATTACTTTTGTGTCTACCCTCCCTTGCCCGTCACAAGGGGGACCAAAGAACACAAGCCCCCGCAGCTAGTCCTTTCACCAAGCTTCATATCTCCAGCTCATGCCACTATTGGTCAATCGTCATAGCAGTCCTGAAGTGACCACTAAGTTAACAGACCACTGAGTAAACAAAGCCATTGCGGCGAGGTGTACAAGGAAGGCCATCTCTAAACTACAACAAAGACAGCCTTACAGAAAATTAGAAATAAAATATAGTCCCAGTCCCCAACAAGCCTTTGACACAAACCAAATCCCACCCAAAATTAAGACCACTGGCCCACCTAGCAGTCCACAATCCAATCAGAATGCTGGCATGAGCATTATCCAGGAAGATTCCAGATTCCTGCAGGTTTTTACACTTGCTGACCAAAGTGTATAGCTTTAAAAATTGCTTTAGCCTGGGCCATCTACTAATCTGCTGTTCAGTAATACCTGCTATTAGAACTTTACACATAATCAAGCCATTGACTTATAATGTCTTTCCACTGACTTAAATAGGCTTTGAATCAGCGCCATAGGGCTGTGTGGGAAGATCTGCTTGAGTCCTCCTGAGGGCAATGCTGAAAAAATCCAGTCTGTTTGCATGTGTTGGAATTCTTATTACAGAAAAGGATGTTCTTGTTCTTGCTGCTAGTCTGCTCCACCAGTTGAGCCAGGCTGATTAAGCACTCTCCGAAGCAATACCTTTTTGCATCCAGTCCACAGATGCACGGCCTGTAGGAGGATATCACTGGCATGGTGAGATGGAAGCACAGGTAAACTAGTTACAACCACCTACAAGGACAGGGATACTAGTCGGTACTTCATCCTACATATCCCATTGCTATTTGCAGGTTGTTCCTACTGAATGGAAAGCTGAAGTTTAGCCGTAGTGGCATGGAGATGTCTGTATCTCTATTCATCAGAATTTCATGACATTTCAGCCCAGCTTTGGTGCAAAGAGGTTCACAGAGCAAGTGAATGGCTGTAGTATCTCATGCTGAGGAGAACATGAGACTGTCCTACCCTCCGAGCCACCAACATCTCCTGGGATCTCTTGTCAGGTTTAAGCAGTCCACGGCCAGCTAAAGGGACTCAGTTTATCACCACTAGAATTGGCCAAATAACGAAAGAAACCTGGGTCATGAATATATTTGCAAATAAATGACATGCATGCCAGTCACTACAATTTGAAGGGCAGGGGGTCATTATTCACAGATATTGGGAAAATTGCTCAATGTTCACAAAGCATTCCTGGATCTGAAAGGTTTCATGTATTTCTTACTGGCAGTGTGTTACTTGTTATTCAGCGTTAAAATCAGAGCTCAGTGAAATTCCGCATTTCCATCCCATTGAAAATAATGACATTTCAACATTTGTTTTCATCCCAAATTGGGACAAGTTGAGAAGTTTTTAAAGGAACAAAACACTCCATTTTTAGAGACTTCAGTGTTAAATGGTATTTCTGTATTAGCACATTGCCTTATGGGAGATGCAGTTCTGGTCCTGTTCTTCCCATGAGCCAGGCTACATCTTCCCATAGGCCAGAGGGAAATCCACGTTGCACTGTGGGAGATATAGTGCTTCAGGGAACCTGGCCCATAGGAAAGACTGGGGGCCTGAATTACAGTGCCAATAATGCACTGAGACAGGGAAATGCAGTTGAATGTTATATTGAATTGGTACAACACATTTTGGGACAGTAGAAAAACAACAACAAAAAACAACCAACCTCCCCCCAGAATGAAATGTTTCAGTTTTATTTTCTTGATGGAAAATCAGAATTTTTCAGCACAATCAGAATTTTCCCTTGGAAAAGTTCCATTTTGCAGCAATTGCATTTCCATTGAAAAAATAAGTCCAATAGAAAATTTCAATCAGCTTTAGTTCAAATGTTTGTCAACCAATCACAGATCCAAAAAAAATCACTGGGTCACCAGACTCTGCAAATATGGCTAGGTCCTGCTCTCACTGAAGTCCATAACAAAATTCCCATTAGCTTCAGATTCAGCAGAAGGCGGCTGCATCTCACCCTAACAGCACTGGAGAATCAGACCAACAGTTGTGTTTGTGCCTCTGTAAAGATAAAATCCATAACAACTCCCAGTCTCCCACCTTCTGCCCATTCTGCCTGTTTAGATTGTAAGCTCTCTGAGACAAAGACTATCTCCTACTATTTGTATGTGCAGCGTCTAGCACAACAAGGCTCCAACTTCATTTGGGGCCTCTAGGCACTGATGGAATAAGAACTCCTCTCTCACATAATTCACATATTATATAACTCAACACATAAGACATGAATGCCCTTTTCCTAGAAAGGCTAAACTCTCTAAAAAATCCATGCCAGGAACACTAGAACAATGAGAAACCAAAACCACTCAGTTATCCAAGCAGAATCAGGGAGGAAATGGAGGAGGAGCAGCAGCACTGGATCCGTGCCAGGTCTCTGCATGCTGTGGAGATGTAGGAGCAGAGATAACGCATCTGTTTGGCTGAGGGTTTTAAGACTGAAAAATAAAAGTTACATGATACTCCTTGGAAGGCCAAAGGCAGCTGTTGTCTTAGGGCAAGGAGTCAGGAAGAGGCAAAGCAGACCAAAAGCATCAGATAACGCCAGGAAAAAGAATGGGCTAACCCATTCTCTCTCCACCCCTTGTATCTCTTCCTCCCTCGCTCCCCAATATCTTTAACAGCAAACTTCGAAATGCTCTGCAGAGTTCTATCTCGGAGGAAGTCCAGAGCCAACCAACTAAAAATGATACCCACCCTCCAAGCAGGGCCACTTCACTTGTTTGATTTCCATGTTCCCATTCCCTGCCCAGTGGCGCTACTTCCCTGCTTGGCCAGGCTGCACTGAGGTCTACCAGAAGGCGAATGGCCCCATGCACCAGCTAGTTAGTGAAGGGATGTTCAGATTTTCAGAAGGCTGCTCTGGAGAAAATTTACCCCCTTTAAAATAAATGTAGTTTGTGATAAACAGCATGCCAGAATGGGGCACTTGCCTGAGGGGAAATGTGTGTTTGGCATAGGCAACAGAAGTGCGGGGGCAAGGGGGAGTGCCATACTTCCCCCCACACACACACACACACTTTGGAGCCCCTGCACCAAGACCACACTCATCACTCATAACCTTAACGAAGGAAGGAGACAACACACTTCAGTTGAATGGCACTTGAAAGGCTAGAGATGTTAATGTTTTGTTCCAGTGGGGTGGGGATGGGGGAAGGACCCTCTCAGGTAGAAGAGAGCAGCACAGTGTTCATCTTGCACCATTGAAGAGGAGGGCTGGTGAGAAGATCTGACCAGGAGGTAAGGGTTTCTTTCCTCTTCCACAAGTGTGTTTTTTGTTAAAAATTGCTGCTTCGGTGCAATTCCACCCATTCTAAAGGGGGGAAAAAAAAAGTTGCTCTTCAGAAATAAATATTTCCGCACCGCCCTGGAAGAGATGATAGAGCTGCTTCTGGAGAAGGCCTTCGTTGTGACGTGGCCAGGACATCAGCTCAGCGTTCCCTCCTGCAGGGTGGTCCTCTGACAGAGAAGGGGCACCCAGGGAGTTAGTTGCCAAAGGTAAGGCGACCATATTTCCCTATGCTGAATATGGGACACCGGGTACAATTACTCATTTTCCAGCGAGTTCAACAGCAAACAATCAGAACTGCGCAAGTACAAGCGTTCACATGAACATCGAGCTGACTGAGCCCCCGTTATAAAGAAATACCGCATGGTTAGATTCTTATTTGCCTGCTTACCTTCAAGGCTTTAGGGTTCACATGGGGAGAGCTGACACACACGCTCCCGTACACCTCTTTGGCACTGAGGGGGTGACTGACTGACTGACCGACCTGACTCTCCCTGCCTGGCACTCTCTTCCCTCCATGCTTGGCTGGGCCCCCAAGATGGACCTGCCTTTCCTGGTACCTGGCACCGCCTCTTCCTGAGGCAACACATGTGGGGGAGGGCAGGCAGGGCCAGATGCCCCCTCCCCAGATTTCTGCCAGGGTTCACACCAGAACATGGACAGCAGCAGCCTTTTGGCAGTATGAGGGAGGAAGGGGATGGCAGCTGCTTCGCGCTATAGGGGCATGGGTGGGGAGGGGGAAAGGGATGACTTGGCCTGAGTCTTTGCAGAGCTCATCTCTTCCCACCCCCTGTGGCTAGTAGAAGCAACTTGCCCCTTCTTGCACGCACTGTATCAAAAGGCAGCTAATGCCTCCAGGCTGCTTCTAGCCGCAGACATAACCCAGCCACCTCCTGTACCCCAGCTGCAGCGTGGGCAGGAAGGGGTTAACCCATAAGGCTGCATTGTGCACCAGGGCCAAGGCAACTTGACTGCAGGGGCTTCACGGAATCAGCCAGAGAGGTGGGTCAACAGGGGAGACTGCCTAGGGGATGGAGCAGCCCCGCGCTCCCTGGGGCAGGACCCAGGGAAGGGGTGGGGAGTTAAGAGGGTGCAAAGCTCCCACTTCAGGGGCTACTGTGAACCTGCAGGGCCAGGGCGTGACAGGATGGAAATCGCTTCCCCCACCCCAGAGCTTAGCTGAGGGGTGGAGAGGCTGCCCCACGCCAGCGCTGTGCGGGGCCTTGGGCTTTCGTGGGACGCCAACCCAGACGGAGGCAGTGGCTGGGGGAAGGAAGAAACCTGCCGGCCAGGGTGTCCGTGAGCTGAGTGCTCCAATCAGGGGATGGTTCTCCACACAGCGCTAGGGCAGGGGGAATATGGAGGAGCAGCAGGGCTGGGGAGAGGGTGAAGGGGCAAAGCAGGGAAAGGACAGTGAGAGGGGCACGTCAGGGCCAATGGGTGGGCAGCGGAGGTGACATGTAACCGGCTACCCCTTGCACCTGTCTGCACTCAGCAGTCACCAGAGCTCGCAGCCAGTGCCAGACAGAAACGGGACAGGGCCCTGCTGGCCAGGAGCTGGCATGTAGCAGGTGCTACACTGATGGACCAGGAGGGGAAGCAACTAGCCCCCACACTGTATCTTCACCCAGCCACCAGCCTTGCACACCTACCGCGCGTCGTCAGCCACTGGACCCCCACGCCAATTCCTGGTGAGCAGGCGGCTGGTGAGCCGGGATCCGGCCAGCAGCAGGACCCAGCAGTACTGATAGGGAGAGACATAAAATAGTGGACAATTTGCTCCTGTTTAAGAAAAAGTCGGGACACCTGCAGGAGGGCTTCAATATGAGATGGTCCTTTAAAAACGGGACATCTGGTCACCTTAGCCAAAGACTCAACTGGTGAGAGGGAAAAAAGCTTTAACAGGCTTTGTGATGGGTTGGGGATGCCTCTGGGCCCCAACCAAGCCACGATTTTTTTTTGCAATGTCCTTCAGTTCATCACACACAAGGGGTTCTCTGAACAAAATCAAGAACTAGCAAACAAAGGCCCTTTCCTCTCTCTTCCGTTGAGAGCGAGGAGAATGGCTGAGGGGGTCTATCAATCAGGCAGTCTTCGGGTTGCCCCTCTGGGGCTTGTCTGATCAGCAGGTATAGCGTGTAATCACGATTAGGATCTGCCACCGGCCCCTCCTCTTGGGTTACATTGCTTTATACCTGGCCCATGCAGTCTCAAGAGTCGTAAGATTTGTGACTGTCTCCCTCTTGGCTGATCTGTCTCTGTGGCCCAGCAGCTTTCTTCCTGTTCACCTCCTCTCCCTGGGCCAGGCTTTCACTTTTTAAGCTTTGCCCCCTCCAGGCAAAGCAAGATTTATAGGGGTGCCTGGTTAGTGCTGGCTGAGCCCAGAAAAGCTGGTTAGCCTCTTCTTTGCTGGAATGAGGGTGTGTGCCCTCACAGGGCCCTATGTCCACAGTGCCTTTCCACCTGCGAAACAAACCCAAGTTCTACGCAGTATGCAGGAGAAGTTAATTTTTATTGTCTTTCCCCCTCCCTTAAATGTGATTATTTATGTAACAAAAGGATAAAGTGTAAACACAAAATAAAAATCAGGCTTGTTGACATGAGAACTAGGCTGATTCATCAGCGTGTAGCTCACGGAATTCACATTAGCTCTGCCTCTAGGGCTCTGGCTACACCCAAACTTGCACAATTTTCACTAAATACATGTGTGAAAGTGATCTAGCTAAGACAGTCCAAGTGTGTGGTGCACACACCCTTATTTGGGTTTATCTTCTCCTTTGAAATCTAGGTCAACCAGTGGCACAGAAGTTTGCAGGGCCTTTAAAAAGTGTGTGGGGTGGGGGAGTTACCATTTCAATTATTTACACAAGGGGGCGAGGAGGTGATGCTTTCTCTCACACTCAGGCCGCCCTCTTCCCCTCACCCCTGCAAGGTAGAGTCTGTAAAAAGTCTCTGCACTTGTCTTATTAGCAGCTAAAAATACAAGAGTACCGTCAGGAAGCACTTATTTTCTTTTAAACAGTGCTGGGGTGCAACTGAAACAGGAGAAGCATTATTTTGTTGCTTACATTATCTATTTGTGAATCTATAAACGAAATGACTTTCTTACCATACAGCATGGAAATAATCCTGCCATCAGAGAGGGGGAGATTTGGCTTCATCTATCCAACATGGAGTCAGATACTCAATTGTTTACTCATTGCTGCGTTTGGCTCTCAATCCACTTGCTTTGCTATATCACAGCCAAGCGCCACTATGTTTAAGAAGTCGTCAGACTTTCCATCTCAGTTTGGAGGGGTCTCACAGCAACAGGTGGATAATTTCCCCTCTTCCCCCTACCCATGGAGGAAGCCTGAGGAGTAGTTAATTTCTGTAGCTTTAAAAAACCTTTCCCTTCGGTAATGCAAAGAAAAGTCTCAAAAATAAATGAGACAGGCCATTTATTCTCTAGAACGAATTTACTGCATTGAGTTTATATAAGGAAATGTCTGCACACATGAACAGGACCATTTTCCTCTCAAATACTTTCCTGAGGGTGAGTTCTTGCTATTTTATGGCACCCAGTCTGAGAAACCACAGGCTACCCTGAGTATGATCTACAGTCAATGGGAGGTTTTCAAAAGATTTTCATTTAACATTTTCAAACCAAAATCTAATTAGCAAAATTATATACATATTTAGTTGCACTTATATACTAATAACATGGTAATAATTAGCTGGTCATGAAGTACTTTGTCACGAGTGTCAGAGCAGATCAGTCATTTATGGGCGGTTTGCCTGACTATTGAGAGACACGAACAGGTTTTCATTTGTTTTATTGGAAAAATGAACACAAACGTAACAGGAGATGATTTTGGTAACGATCTATATCTGTAGCTGTCAAATCCCTGTAAAGCGCCAGGAGTACAGAAAGAATTGCTATCATGCCAAGATAGCTTAGCATAAATGGCTTTGCAAAATGCTCACAACTCTTTAAACAACAACCAAACCCCCAAGAACCGACGGGATTTTAAGGAAGATGATGGTCACGGTGACACACAGAAAATGCCTCAAAGCAGGGTGGAGTCTGATAAAAATCATCTCAAAATGTGTGCTCATGACAAAAGCATTCCACTCCTTGAACACCAGGCAGTGTCTGAGAAGGACATAACTTCAGCTGTTTTCTCCTCTTGTTACATAACTGGGCTCTGAGATTTGTGATCATTTTTGGTAACATCAGCCAAAGTTTCAACGGAGAGGAGTAAGAAGTAATTTGAAGTAGGATGATATTTGCCCAGTATGATACCTTCCTGCTGGATGGAAAAGATGTGAAGCACAGGTGTGGTAAACCACACATGCCTTTTGTGGAAGCTCCAGTTAGGAACGCCCCTCTCCAGAGGATTAGATGAGATGACCCTTGCAGTCCCTTCTCACCCTATGATTCTAACATTTCAAAGTTCTTCAGGATGAAGAATGGAGTCCTGAGGCAGTCTGCTGCCACCCTGCGATTCCTGACTCTGGAGCAGTCCATGTGCCCCAGAACTGTGGACCCTATAAGTTTAGGCATCCCAGCAGCCTGCCAGGTAAGCTCCTGTGGAGACAGGTGGATGAGCTGGCAGAAAACCAGGCAAGGAACTTTGGTGAAATCTGGTAACATCTGCAAAACATTCCAATTTCTCCAGCTCAGCAATTTCTGGAGAAACAATGTTTTGTTAGAATTCAGCTCTACTTAGCTTGTGTTATGCACAAGGTCAGACTATGCTGGTCCCTGCAGGCTTCACAGTATTAAGTCAAATCATCTCTGACATTCCATGTGTGGCTTTGTCTCTTGAGTGAGGGAAGGAAATCCTTTCCATACAGCTTGTAATTAGACTGTGGAACTCATCGCCACTTGGTGTTATTGAGACCAAAAGCTTAACAAGATTCAGAGAACAGCTGGACATTTTAGGTGGATAACAAGAACAGTCAGCACTTAACTATTAAGTCAAAAACATTTTTGAATGGATACTAAACTTCATGCTTCAGGACCTAATCCAATCTTTGACTATTTGCATTTAGGATGAGGCCTTCCTGGGGGCCAAGTAATCCCATATCTTCTATTGTGGGGTTTCTTGCACCTTCTTCTAAAGCATCTGGCACAGGCACATAATAATATAGACTAAAAGTATCTTGGGTCTGATCCAATCTGGCAATTCCAGTCTTGCTACGGGTACCATCTAGAGGTCTCCCTGGTGGTTTAACGAAATACCTCATTGGTTCCCACTAAGGTGTTTGTTGCCCAGGCAGGATTATACTTCTGAAGAAATCACTCAAGTTGACCTTTGAAATCTACTTCCTCCTGTGCACCCGGTAGACAGGTGGGGAACCCTCCAGTGATGTCTGGCATACATGCGAGTGGCATCCAGAGGCCATGAAAGGCCCAAAGAGGCAAGCTCAGGAGAGGTGAATGGCCACTTATAAACTTCCTTTCCCAGTCCTGATGAACTTGTGTGGGGAAGCACAGGCCTGTGAAGACTCGCAGCTCTCGAGACATATTTTGAGTATCAAAAACTCTTCCCAATTCAGCTCAGATTTGATTTCTTCTTCATGACTGAACGCCAACACACCCTGGTATTTGTTCCCACTATCCCCCAGTCCAACATCCAGCCATATGAATTCAGACCCAAATACTACGGCACTGCCCCATATCTGATACTCCTCCCTCCGTGTGACCCATTAGCCATAACAATTGATTTGTTTCTCTGAACCAGTGTTCTGTCCTACAACCAATTGTCTTTATCTGGATCATACAGATTGTGCTACCAATCGGGGAAGCCATGAACAAGCAGACCCCACAGAAGTGAAAGCATCAAATACCACCCTCCAGTAAACGAAACAGATATAACAGAAGAGCAGGAAAATCTCGACCCTGACCTGACAAAATCCCATTTTTAAGGGGAGATTTTCCACTAGAAGGCAGAGATAAGGGGTGGAGACAGCAGCAGATTCCGCATTGTGGTTTGCCTTGGTGTCATATGTCACAAGTCCTCCACTCCTTCTCCTCCCATTTCACATGTCAGATTTTTTCCAGATACTGGCACAATTGAGAATTCCTCTAGCAAGCTCAGTGACCTGGACAGACAAGCAGCTGAGAACTGTACACTGATTTCAACAGAACATGTTGTCAAGTTAACAAAGATAGCCCTGCAAAGCTGAGAAAGATAGGCCATTTTAGAAGAAAAATGATTAGATAGATAGATACACACACACACACAGAGCGTACAGGGAAAGATTGCCTTGTTCTTTTTCTTTGACAGTGTACGTACAGTAGGTTTCTTTACTTTCACACTTCCAAAGCTATGTTAAAATAATCGAGGGTCAGACACAAACTCACAAGACTAAGAAATTCAGTTAACTATAGTCTGTCTGCCTCTTCTCAGTTACACAAGTGCTGAGAAAGCATCTTTAACAGCAGTCTGTAGCTTTCTACATCTACACAATACAAAAAAAAAGGGGCAAAAAAATTTTTTCATTCAATCTAGGGAAACAAAAGTGCACTCTTTAGCTGAGATCATGTTGCCAAGTTTCAGCCTACAGCTATTTGCAGCTTGGAAACAAAGCTCTAACTACATTGTTTATAATGGAAATGCTGACAGACCCTCAATTTTAACCACATGTATTCCCTATATACAGAGAACATTAATATGTATATTCCATTAGAGAAATCATTTCATAAGCTATTCCCTCACACACACCCCAGCCCTCCCCCCACACACACACACACTTTTAAGGGATGCATTCGAAAATATGGAGTGTGATTCACCATTGGCCTGCATTTTGTGCAGTCATCTACACCTGTGCAAAACGAGTGTAAAACTGAATTGCTCCCAATTCAGTGTGGTACTTGTTTACACCCATGTTGCACTGGTGTGAGTGGCTACATGAAGAACAAGTGTAACCCACTGGTCATTGTGTAGTACAAGTGTCCGAGCCACAGAGGATGTGAGCCTGCTCATAGACTAAGGTCAGAAGGGACCATTATGATCATCTAATCTGACCTCCTGCACAACTTAGGTCACAGAATCTCACCCACCCACTCCTGTAATAGACCCCTAACCTCTGTCTGAGCTATTGAAGACCTCAAATCATGCTTTAAAGAGTTAAAGGTGCAGAGAATCCTCCAGCAAGCGACCCGTGCCCCCACACTGCAGAGGAAGGTGAAAAACCTGCTGCTGCTCTCAGATAACAAACCAGGTTTGTTAACTCGTGCTTTTAGCTCTGGAAATCCCCAGTTCAATCCCAAATGGCAGCTGTCACAAAGGGCATGGTGAAACTCTCCTGCTGACATAGCAGTCTACGGGGGTGGTTAGGTCAGTATAACTATGTTTGTTCGGGAAGGGTATGGATTTTTCACACCCTGAGCACTGTAGTTAAACCGATATAGATCTGTAATGTAGACCTGGCCTTAGCCAATCAGGAGTGGCTATCACAACTGGCCACACCTTAACCTTTATCAGATTGGCATTGGTTGTGAGTCTTACAGCAAAGGAATGACTTGAAGGAAGACAAGGTGGGGGCTCTATGGATTTTGACTTGGAGTTTTCTCCTGGGAGTTACAACCAACCTGGACTGCGCTTAAAACCCTGAGCAAGAGACGAAAGCCATTATTTTTCCATTGCCTATGCCTTGGGCTGTCCCAGGCCTCTGTTCTGACACAAGCCACTTGAATATTTTTTTAAAAAATTAATTGGCTGTGGTTCTCATTTTAAAACATACCGATCAGCTAATAACAGGAGTAAATTGTATTACATTAGTGGGGGAATCTCCTTGGGCTCATTTTGACTACCTGTATTTTCCATATCACCTTTCTCTGTTGGATAGTTCAACCCTAGTGCAATTAGTGCCATTAATTCTTATTCGCTAAGTGCCCACAGCATTCTTTGCCTTGTACCTGTCAAAGAATTCACACAGATCCTTTTTTGCTGTGCGGCTTGCCTGGCTGTCTTCTCTCAGTCACTTCGCTACTGTCTCTCCTCAGCCCTGATCGTATGTTGCAGTCTGATGATGTAAGGTATGGTTTCCACAGCTTGACTTTGAACAAGACAATGGGTTTACAGTGTGTCAGGGTCTGTGTTTCAAATGCTCTCCTGCTTTTGCAGCTAATGAAGCCTGACAGGCCCATCCAGAGTATGCAGAGGTTTTCAGGCAGGGGTGAAAGTAAGGTGATACAATCCGGTATGGCATACCGGTAAAAAGCCTGTCCAACCCCTACCGCCTTACTTTAAAGTGCTGCTGCGGCAGCACTTTAACATTGCTGCTCTTTTTGCGCCCCCTATCTGCGGCCCTGCCAGGTCCCTACATCATAGAATATCAGGGTTGGAAGAGACCTCAGGAGGTCATCTAGTCCAATCCCCTGCTCAAAGCAGGACCAACCCCAACTAAATCATCCCAGCCAGGATTTTGTCAAGCTGGGCCTTAAAAATCTCTAAGGATGGAGATTCCACCACTTCCCTAGGTGACCCATTCCAGTGCTTCACTATCCCCCAAGTGAAATAGGTCCTTTGATCCAGTGGTTACCAAAAATCAGTACAAGAGGACCATTGAGGTAAGCTCTTTTCTTCTCATCTTTGAAAACATTTTCCTGAGATGGTAAAAACTAATCACTATTATTTGTGTTGTGGTAGCACCTAGGAGCTCATTACTGAGCAGGCCCCATTGTGCTAGATGCAGTACAGACAGAGAGCACAGGTGACTCCGATTCCCAAACAGCTTCCAATCTATACAGCATTGTAGGAGTGCCTGGGGCTTTACCAACAAAGACAATCTTAGCACCTTGCTCCAAGGCCCTTATAAACAAGATCCCTCTAACCCAAAAATCTATTTGCTTCTGAAGGTAGAAAATATCAAAATGTGAAGAAAAAGAAAAAAAGGAAGAGTCATAGACACCTCAGTTCAGCAAGCATGCACTGAAATCACTGCAACTACTCTCTGCTTAAAGTTATATATATGCTTACGGACCCAATCCAAAGCCCACTGGAAGAGAAGAGAGGAATCACGCTGACATTCTGCTATAGGACAGACGGCTCCCTACTGCAGACTGCAGTTGGAGTGATCTTCAGTTTGGATTTTTTTAGGAGTTTATTCTAAGTGACGGTGATTTACAAACCTGTTTTGCAATCTAGTGATGGGTGAATACACTTTGAGTGTCCTTTGCCCCCAGCCTCCTCCTTCCCACCCAGCTGCCCCCATACATAAAGCTTTGCAAAAAGTGAAATCTGGAAATACTACCTCTTAACATGGCAGAATCATTTGGAAAAGGCATAGAAGGAGGGGGGTCACAAGCAAAAGTCTGTGGTAAAATGTTCTCTAATGCATCAAGACATTTTGATGCCGTCAACAGTGCTGGTGGCGGTGAAAGCGAACAAGCATATAGAACACAGATGTGGTGGTATTAATACCAGTGCCAGAGTTCATTGCACAAATGACTCAATCTGTCATTGAAATAAGAATCCTGAAATGCTGTTCTCGTCAAAAGAAATGTACATAGTTAAGTCCCCTGCACCCCATTTTAAAAAGCAGCATGTGGTAAGTGAGCTACTGACATCTCAGTAATTCAAATAAGAGTTTAGCACCTCTGTCATGATTTTGACTGACAACATAATATAGGTGTTTTTTTAAAAAATGAGATTTAATCCCAGGCCTTCTACACTTTATATTTCCTGACTACCACCACCAAAGACACTGGCACTTCAGACAACCTTCATTTTCCATCAGAGTTCTCAATGACAGAATGAAGGCAGTTAAATGCCCTTTATATATGAGTGGAATTATTGGGATTGCCTAACCAGAGTTTTGGAAAGGGTTGAAGGGAGCTAGGTTAAACAAAAACAAACAAACAAAACATTGTAAAGAGCATTAGAAAAATTAAAAAAAAATCAAATATGTTTGGTAAGTAGCTTTTCAGTTATTCAGAATAATCAAAAATGTTTTATTCTGAAAATTTAAGGGGCTTGGGTCCCCTCCCCCTTCTTCCAAATTACCACTGAAGAAGGGATATGGGGAAGAGAGGAAAATGGATAAACAAAACAAAACAAAAAAAGGTTTTAATACAAAAATCATTTTGAAACGTGAAAAAAATATTGGCAAAAACTCCCATTTTCAAAAAAGGGTCCATATTTTAAATGAAATTTTTTTTCATTCAGAAAATCTCAGCCAGTTCTATTCAAGAAGCAACACAGCACAAACATCAAATTTGATGCATCATATGATGCATCATATCAAACAAAGACACACTTGGCCTCCACAAACATTGCTTTGTTACTTGAATCAAACCTTTCAAGGATTGGGACATGTTGGATTACACACACATAAGGAATATCTGTGCGTGTGTGTGGATATATATATATGGCCTCCTGTGGCCCTATTCTCCCATTATAGGATATTAGTACAGCTACTCTAAAGTGGCATCCAATATATTCCCTTTTTAATTTTTTAAAAATATTTTTGCCTAACTTTTCATTGAAACATGAACATTTGTCTTTTTCATTTCTCCCCTTTTTTGACCACCTGTTTTTGTGTCCTATGATTTTTTTCAAATTCAAAATGTCACTGAAATAAGTTGTCAAAATTTGAGAAACAGTCAGCTCTAGATAGGAATAATTCCAATTGACTTCCATGAGAAGACCTCATACAGAGTAGATCCTCCAGCTTACTTGAGATAACCTGGTCTTGTGGTGTTTCTTACCTAGCCAGAAACAGAAATGCTCTGGGAAAGGCTGTTCAGGTAAATATTTGTCAGCCATCCAGTCTTATGGGTGTTGAGAGTAGTCTGCTGTCATTAATTTAAACAAGTTATTCTCTCTCTGTTGGTAGTTCAGTTAGCAAAACCCAAGCTAAATTCTGCCTTCCCACATACACCTGAATCTCTGATTGAAGTAGAGGGGAGCTGGGAATGGCTATCAGAGGGTGGATTTGATCCTGTTATCTCTCCGCTTTACTGTGGTAATTGTTGATAGTTTTACCATAAACTAAATAAGGATTTACCCTGACAAAATTACAACCCTAATGTTACCACCACACAGAACTCCAAGCCATAACTGCTTGTAGAAAACCACCCCAAATTACTAGATATACCTCAGAAGCCACAAATGACAATGTTCTTATGCAGTAATCTCATAATATATAAACTCCAACCAACTGCAAGTCACCTCCCAACCCTCTAACGAGTAAACATTTAAGTCACTGGATCAGATGTTTCTGCTTACAGAAAAGATGGACTTGAAAATTGGCTTTGGAATTTGCTTCCCTTTGTGGCCCACCACAGCCTCAACCTGGTAACCTTCAGGGCACCAACCACACTGTATGTTGTTTTCTTAACCTTTCCCTGGCTTGGCAAAGAGGAAGACTTAGTTGAGGATGAGTGGAGGCTGGCTAGGGCATGCTGGGATGAGACATGTTGCTAGAGCTGGTATGTCAGGTGGACTATCTTCCTGGGTATTTGTGACAATACAGTAGACTGTTATGAAGGTAGACATCTTATAGACTTTCGAGCTACAGAATTGTACTCTATCACTTTATAACTGTAGTCATTATTAATATTTAAACTAGAAGGCTTTAAGTACCTTCTGCTCAAGCAGGGAGAGTGGTTGTAATGCCCTTGCTCTTATGCTATGCAGGTTATCTTGGAAATGGTATGAGAGACAGAACCACAAAACTAAGCACCATTACCGATGGTCATTCAAACTGTACCATGAACAGTCCCAACACATGCTGCTCTACCATACGTCATTCTTGTATTCTTGCCAACCAAGTACTTCTAGCATTGCCGTGAAAATTCACCAGCTGTCACGAAACTTTTCATTGTGATGGACACTATCATCCTCACCTAATTATGTTTCTCAGGCAACACCACTCAGCCAACCAAGATCGATTCAGGGTTCCAGTAAATGCTGGAAAGAATTAATTGTATAAAAAAATACAGAAACTGGGTTTAAAGCAGGCTGTGAGAGTAACTGATTTTTTGGTTTGCTGGATGATTCGAAGGGGGGAAAAATTGTTTCAGGATAACTCAAAATGATTTAAATTTATTTTCTTTCAGTAACCACAAAAGTAAAAAGAAAATTCACTTTTGGCCAAACAAAACATTTCGGTGGCCCAAAATAAAGTGCTTCATTTTGTTTGATTCTTAACATTTTCTTTAATTAAAATTGAACTAAAATTCAAAAGGAAAAGTTGTTCTCAATCAAGAGTCCAAATATTTCATTCTGAAAATGATGAAATGAAATGTTTCAATTGTTTTCATGAGGTTTTTTTTTGTTTTTGGCAGTGGGAGGTTTTGATTGAAACTAATTTAGCAAGTTCAACATGAATTTGCAAAATGTTCCAGTTGATTCAAATCTTTTTTTCAGTGCAAAAAGTTTTGGATTAATATGTTTGCCCAGCTCTACTTATGTTTATACATGTTACAGATTGCAAAACGCAGAAACTGCAAGATAATTACTAACCCAGTAAATATTGTGCCATCACAAGGTAATAATTATCTGGTTATAGCTGTCAACTCCACTATAGCATTATCATGAGATCTGAAAGCTTCCAGAAACATTTAGCGATGTCAAGTATGAGTGCCAGTCTTTTGCCAAAATCATGCATTGTGTTTAGATGGAATTGCCATGTTACTACAGTACAGGCTATTTGTATCATGTCCCCTGTGTAACAATGAACCCCATCATTCATTTATAAATTATAATGATTAAAAGGTATTCTTAATCTCGAGTTGTTTTTAAAACAAACGCTTAATCCACAGCCGGAAGAATACTGGGAGTATCTTGCACAGGCTTGAGGACTAGATTGAGAATCAGGAGATCTGGTTCAATTTCGGGCTCTGTCACAGTCTTCCTGTGCAACTCTGAATAAATTACCTGTTCCTCCTCCGCCCCTCCCCCAATCTATCAAATGATGAGAACACCAAACATTGATGGCGGTGAATTGGGAAGCTCATATTAAGAAACTTTAAAAACCTTGGCTGAAAATGCTACAGAGCAAAACATTAGTATTAGAGCTGGCTAAAAAAAGTTGTGGGAAATGTTGGGGGAAAAAAATGTTTCCTGCTTTTTTTTTAAAAAAAAGGAGAAATTATTATTTTTGTTTTTTCTGAAAAAATAATTTTGGGGTAAAAATTGGGGTTCGGTGAAAAACTAGGACACTTTGACCAAATGTGTTTATTTCATGCCCAAAATTAAAGTAATTGACCCGCTTTCAGAGCTGTTGAATAGCACTAGGACCACCCCACCCCTATCTGGGGAGCTGTGCTGAACTCTCCTCAGCCTCAGATCAGCCAAAATAGATCGTATCTAACACCAGTTGGAAGTTTATCGAAACAATTTTTTTTATTATTATTTTCCTTTACAAAACCTGTTGCTTTTGCTGAAATCCAAACACTTCTAAAACCATGTCCATTTTCATGGCCACTGCCACCAAAATAGAAAACCCTATTTCAAAATGAAAACAAAATTTGTTTCAGAAAATTCTGGAATTGCATTTTGGAATTTCCATGAAATTTTTCCTAAATCAAAATGTCAAGAATTCCCCTTGGTGGGGAATTTTGAAAGTGTTTGTTTTCATTCCGAAGGGGAATAAAAGCATTTCCAAATGTCCTGGTTTCCCAGAAACCAGAACAGCCAAGTTCCGATCAGCAATAATTGTATCCCATGTCTAATCCCCTGAGCCAGTCATCTCCCCAGGAACTTGCCCCCTGGGCCTGCCAATGGTATGTTTCTCAAAGCATTCTCAGAGACATAGATGTCATTAAATGCTCACTGCAAGCAAAAGAAAAATCAACATTAAGCAAAAGTTACATCCCTGAGCTGCATTAGCTTATGCACTCAGGGCCAGGAGGTGGAGATTCATGACCTCATGTATGATGTGTGCATGGCAAGTGCATTAACACAACTGCATGTTCAGAGCAGGCAATTGTTGCACTTGGCCAGTGTATGCCTTGAATGGCTCTTCCTGGGTGCAGTTCCCTTGACCCCCCAGTCACACATGCAGCCAGGCAGGCAAATGCAGCTGCACATTTGTGTGTGCCTGTTGGCTCTGCTACTAACATCAAAAAAGTGCAATTCTTTCCCACATGGCCTTTCCCATGTATCTGGATCTTTTTAAAATTCTGCTTCTGGGACTTCAAATCAGCAAAGTACTTTAGCACAAGTCTAACTTTAAGCAGGTAACTAATTCATCAATAGTGCAGCCAGGCTGAAGCATTGTGCTGGATCAGGTCCTTAGATATCCAGCTTAAAACAAAGTGTTGAGCAATGATACAAGTTAGAAAAAGAGAATATTAGCAGCAGTGGATTGCTATTTAAACACTGTCTAAAATAAAAGGGTGAATTCTATTAAACTTGGTGTTTGCAATAGGTATTTTCAAGAATAAAAATCTTTGCAATTCTTTTCAAGGTTGTTGACAAAATTTTCAATACTCTAGTATAAAGTTCCATTCTCACACAATACCCCCACAAGACCAAAGCAAGTGGTACTTCTGGCTTTGTTTGAACCTTTGACTTGATTTTTTTTTCCAGCTGAAATTCTTATTTCATCTTGCAAATACAAGAGCCATAATTAGCAGCAGAGCCTTGTTATTTTTGAATGCATAACCACAAGCTGTTAATTAGGCAACCACAGCAGAACAATAATTGAAAGTGTAGGAATGGGATGGAAACTAGAAGATTAATATTCATGTTTTGTTGTTATCCTTGTGTCTTTCCAGTGAGCTAGGAAAAGAAAAGAAAATTAAATTAAGGGCATGACAGCTAGGTTTCCATCAGTTACAGATGTATTAATTAGCTCTGCTTGGCATCAATAAATAGAAGGATGTGTTTATTGGCTCATGGATTCCACCATAACAACATGCCCTCCTGGTGCTAATATGGAGCTTGGTCACTTCACATACACTGGGGAAAAGGATGGCCATCTGATTAAAGAGATCAGAAGAGACAGCTTTAATTTCCAGCTCTGCCAATGACTTTCTGCGTAGCCTTGAGCAAGTCATTAGCCTCTGTGCCTCACTTCTTTACCTTAAAGATTCTAAAGTGCTCCTACCCTGTGGTGATGAGGGCCTTATAAATGACATGAGGTTGGAATCAGCCAGGAGAAGAGCCTTGCTAACAGTATACATAGACCCAATCCTCAACAGACTAAGATTGTGCGTTCCTTTCCCCAACCCCCATCTCTCTAAGACACACTCAGGCAGTTGTGGGAGTGATCTGAGAGAGAGGGAAGTGAGACATCCTGGCACACCAATATTCACGACTGTCATGATATTAGGATATGTTTGGTACAAAGTGTGCCTTGTGGGGTATCGTTCTTAAAGACTTGATCTTCTAGAGGTTAATCTCTCTTTGGATTGTATGAGTTACTGTCATATGTGAAAGTTATGGAGTTTGGCTATGTATGTGTTACTGGAACGTGTTGTGAGGCTGAAAATACTCACAAGCAGCCTTTCAGGTACAGCAGCAAAAAGGCGAACCAATGTTAATGACTTATTGAGGAAATGTACACAAGCACAAAGATTACCCCAGGATCTGTGTACAAGGGAACCCTCTCCAAGATAGCACTACACAATGAGAACTGTGTGACCCAGGTCACGGCAAAAGAGCTTTCCAGCAAGTGGGAAGAAGACATAAAATGGGGGGAGGGAAAAAAAATAACGACATCAAGATGGAACTTCCCTCTCTCTACAACACCGCCACCACACCTGGAAACACCTGAGCAATAAAGATTGAACAGGAGGGAAGTGATAGTCCCATGCTAAAAGGATTTCTAGCCTGTGTATGTAAACCTGGGAAACCCAAACTGCAGAGTCAAGGCACCTTGTGCCTTAAGAATCTGCCAGCCTGTTTATCACTCAGGGTGAGAAACATGTTAAATTCAGTTTGCAGTTTTGTTTATTTACTAGGTAATCTGCTTTGATCACTTATAATCACTTCAAATCTATCCTTTTATAGTTAATACATTTGTTGTATGTTTTAATCCAAAGCAGTGTACATTTGACTAGGGTGTCTGGGGAGAAAAATCTCAGCTTGGTTACCATAAGTGTGTACATGGTCCTCTTCACATTGAGGGAGAGGCAGACTGGGTGTTAAACTCATATACTGGCCAGATTTGTCCTAGGCTGGGAGGCTGGTGGTTGAGAGCCTGCAGGTGACTGCAGCTGGGTGTCTCCCTGCCTGTGTGAATGCTGGTGAAAGTGCAAGCTAGGAGAGCTTTGCAACTTGTCAACACAGTGTGAGAGGGAGCCCAGTCTGGTGAGTCAGAGGGGCTTTGTTACCCCAGTTCCAGGTGCCACCCCGAGGGAACCTGTCATAAGAAGGATGCATGATTTTTCCCAGTTAAAAATAAAAATCATGTTCACAATTTGCATTAATAAATACATGTAAAGAAAGAAGGGGTGTCAAAGATGAAGACCTAGGTCCACAAATGCCCACATCCTTTAAACACACAGAGGAAACCAAATCATTATTCTTCATTACAGTAGCTCGTAAAGGCCTCAATAAAAATCAGGGCCTTCTAGGTGCTAAGCACTGTACAAACATTTCGTAAGAAAAACAGTCCCTGCCCTGAGAAACTGAATCAAGATAGACAAAGGGATGGGGAAAAGCAGCATTAACATCCCCACTTTAGAGGGCAGAACCAGAAGCACTGAGAAATTAAGTGACAGGTCCACAGACGGGGAAACTGTGGAAGCCAGGAATTCAAGCAAAATCTCCTATCTCCCGTCCTGTGCTTAACCACACGGTCATCCATCTAACCATGGTGATAGATGTTCACTTCTCAGGTGAAAACTGAGCTCCAGAGAAAAATTCCTCCGGGATTCCAAATCAGAACAACAGCTGGTGGTAACGGCTCCTGACAGTAGTGAATGTTTGCATAAGCGGTGCTGTAGGGATTGTTTCAGCAAAGCACACCAGGGCTTGGATAACAAACATTTCATTTGTCAGCAGTTTGGTACACTCTAATTTAGTTTGCAAATAAAAAAATGAAAGGAACAAAAACAGCTGGTCTCCAGTGATGTGAAAGCAGGGATCACAAAGTGTTGCACTCAGTGAACTTTTAACTCAGACCCATTAGATAGCAGATACCATTCCAAAAACAAGAAATGGAATAAAATGAATTCCAGCTAACATAGGACTGAACCTACAATGGGTTTTTGCAGATTTGCACTAATGTGACATAGCTGATGTGACAGAACATGTGAAAAGTGCTGACATAGAATGGAATCTTAGAATATCAGGGTTGGAAGGGACCTCAGGAGGTATCTAGTCCAATCCCCTGTTCAAAGCAGGACCAACCCAGCCAAGGTTTTGTCAAGCTGGGCCTTAAAAACCTCTAAGGATGGAGATTCCACCATCTCCCTAGGTAACCCATTTCGTTGCTTCACTGCCCTCCTAGTGAAGTTGCAGTTTTCCTACCCAGTCCTCTTAAAAACACACACACAGTAGCTTGCACAGGAGACAGGAGGAAGGACTACAGAAATGGGGTTAGTAGTACTTGGTACCTCAAGGGGATATTTTGAATTTTAATTTCTATTTGTAAAGTGCTTCACAATCCTGAGAGGAAGGCATGAAGTCTGTGAATAACGAACCCGGCAAAGGTTTTGCTTTGGAAGTGTGCCATCTGAAGCATTTTAGCTAATTTGCTAGTTCTGCTTATCCATGAGAAGCAACATCTTTGTGCCACAGCAGCCTCTATCCATGCAAATATATCCCCCCCTTACTTCATCTAAGCCTTCGGCCGATATTTTCCATTGTTTCTTTGTCTATGTCTAGACTGCAATTCTAACCCCACTTCTATGTATACACACATCCCGCTAATCCTGTGCTCAAACCCTGGCTGCCAGGATCCCATGGGGTAGAGGGCCCTAGCCCGAGTCAAGCTGGAAGCTAGGGTTAAGCCTAGTGGTTTGCAGCAGAGATGCAGCCCCGCTGGACTCGTGCTCTGAGAGTCTGCCAAAAGTATCCCTCAATCTCACAGGCCAACTTTCTTTGCCCTCTGGACAAATCAAATTTCCCCTCCCTGCACCACAAACAAAGGGCTAGAGTGCCCATGTTTTGGGAGGGCACTAGCAAATCTGGGAATACAGGTGGTTGGACATGGGCCTGCATAAAGTAGGGTAGACCCTGGAGCCCCAGGCTGGGTTGCAGGGTTCAACAGTTCATAACCCAGATTTACAAAGGAGTATGGAGACACAAGGTTAACAAATCCAGGGCCTGCTAACTTGAGTGTAGACATGCCCACGGGTCTGATTCTGCTCTCACACCAGTAAGGTTCCTTTGGACTACAGCTAAGGGGGGTGCTCCTGGTAGAGGAGCTGGTGCATACATGCTGGGGTTGTGGAAGGAGAGGTTGAGAGCAGTGCCAGAGAGAGAGAGAGAGAGAGAGAGAGAGAGAGAGAGAGAGAGAGGTGTGGGTGTCCTTTCCCCATACATATATGCCCAAACACCTCACTGGGCTAAGAAAAAATATGGAGCCCAAGGTCTTCTGGAACTCAACAATAATCTCAATGATATTTTTCTGATGTGGGCTATTAATAAAAACCAATAACCCCAACTGCTCTAACAGGATGCAAAGGTTTCACAACGATACAAAGAGAGCCCTTTTGGTGCCTTCATGTCAGGAGTCACCAGATGGTGCAGCTATCCTAATTTGACAAGTAGTGCTAGCCCAACTAGAATAGCTTCCCAGAACCTAGCATTGGCGTATCAGCCAAAAGAGGGGCTTGCCTATGTGCTCCTGGTGATGGCCTCCCTTCCAGGAGAGGTGTGTGTGCGCCAATAAAGCAGATTACTATAGAGTGTACCCAGACTTAGTGTCACTGATCTCAGCAAAGGGAAGCTGACTAGCTAGACCCCGGAATGCTGTTTCCAGGCTGCAGAGGATGATGTCAGTGTCAAAACGGGACACTGGTGTCAGAAGGGACAACACTATATTTCTCTGGCACTGACCTTGGTTCATTTGGCCATGTTGTGCCTTTGATTAAAAAGATTCCCCTTGTTCTAGTTGGTTAAGCATCCACCTTTTCTTCCATCACTTGACATGTTTTCTGTGCCCTCTTAGTCATAATGCACCTAGGAAAACATTTTAAACAAAAACCCCAGGCAGTTTTAAGAGTGACTGTCATGTAATCAGCCAACCTGTTACATGCCTGAGCTGTACTGTTTGTCTTATGTATGTTGAAGCTCTTTGGGACAAGGACCACTTCTTTTCTGCATCGCAGAGTGCCAGCCACATGCATGGTGCTTGATCAATGCAAACAAATAAATCAGGATAAAAGTCCATCCTAATCCATCTCATTGTGCTTAAAAATTGCTGCCATCTCCCATGATTCTGTCATCTGTATGTCATGCTTAAGATGTGAGGATGAGATAAAGACAAGGGTTTCAGACAGAAGACACAAGTCTTAGTTTTTGTGGGATCCGATGTTACCTTAGGTTCTGAGGGGTGTTTTTGGAAATTTAACTAGAGTATCAACCATCTGCTTCGCCTATGTAATTATTGGTTACATTACAGTGCCACCTAGAGGCTTCAACCAAGATTCAAGCTCCATTGTACAGTCCCAAACAGCTTACAGTGGAAGCAGACAAAGGATGATGGTGGGCAACAGAGGCCCAGACAAATGAAGTGATTGGGATTTGGCCCACTGTCTTATCAGGTCAGTGGCCGAGCTGGGAATGAAATCCCTATTTCCTGACTCCAGTCTCCTATCCCCTATTCCTGCTTCCAAGTGTCAGTTTATCCAAGAGAAGGTCAACAAATGATTTGATCTTTGTCCCCACAAAGGTATGTATTGACCATCTTTCTAACAGATGAGGGCTCTTTGCTAAATTAAAGGCAAAACAAGATCCAATAACTGGAAGCTGTGGCTAGAGAAATATGATTTTTAATAAGGGGCAAATGAGGTTAAATTAACCATTGGAATTTACAAAAGGACTCTCCATCATTTGAAGTCTTTAGATGAAGCCTCCTGGATGCTTAAGAGATAAGGGAGTGATGCTGAAATTGGTGTATTTCTATTGCCTATGAGATGCAGGAGGTCAGACTAAATAATCATAATAGTCCCGTGTGGACTTAAACAAAATCTATGAATCTCCAAAACCAAAAGGTAATGCTTGCTGATGAAACCCTACTGTTAAACAAAATACAAAAATGGTGCTCCAGACAGTATGAGGAAGTTGATCAGCAGCCAAGTTTTGTCATGCTCATCAGAAGAAATAGCAACATATCCCTCCAGACTAAGGGAAAGATGTTCAAAAGCAAAAATGGGAGTTGAACATCCAACTGCCTTTGTGTTGGTGAAAAAAGTCTTCATGAAGGCCTTATTCATGGAAAGATTCCCATTGATATAATATGCATTGATTCTGGCTCTACATTTGCACAGTCTTGTAAATGATCCTGAAACACCTGGAGTTTCAGTCACTACATGAAAATCGGTGGTTTCCCATTGCTGTTGCTGCTAACACTCACCTCAGGCTAGAAGGTCAGTTTCAAGAGTCCAAAGTTTAAGACTCATTGATCCTCTCACAAGAATTTTGAGACACAGAGTTAATGCTGGTGTTCTTGTACACTGTATATCTAGATGTGCCTGCCTCAACATAAGACACTAAAATGAGCTCCATGATTTAGTCCTATGGCTGTTTGTGGCAAGCACATTAATTATTACTGCATTTACCTGCACAGTCCCTGCCTCAGCGCTCCTCATTTTGAAACATTTCTGGTATGTCCAAGGCACTCTGAAATTAAAACAATTTTGTTTCACATGGGGAACATTCGCCTTGGAGAACAGTGCTTGGATGAATGATAACTTGCATGCTTTCGTTTGCACAAAAGGGAAATTTTATTCAGCAGCCTGGCTTTGCAAGCCCAAACTTCCAAAATGAAGTTGAAACTAGTTTCCATTATGCAAAAGTTGTTTATTTAATACTTTGTGTTACTTAGCACTCCACTTAAGTCTCTTCTTAAATGCTTATGCAAGCAAATGAAAGACACAAACTGCTCATGTATTTGTTCGCAATTATTTTTATTGCTAATTACCTCATTAATATGCAATGAAGTACAAATTACACAAAAGCAAGTAGGCTCACTGGTTCAAAGCTGGTGCAACAGTGTTAATGGTATTAGAGGGCTATTTTAAGACACAGATTCACAGACTTTAAAGTCAAAAAGGACCATCATGATAATCTACTCTGATGTCCTGCACATCACAGGCCACAGAACCTTACCCTTGCACTCCTGTAATAGACTCCTAACCTCTGGCTGAGTTACTGAAGTCCTCAAATCATGATTTAAGACTTGAAGTTACAGATAATCCACCATGTACTCTAGTTTATACCAGCACCTGACCAGCCTCCCATGCTGCAGAGGACAGTGAAAAAAATAAGACATGGTCTCTGCCAATCTGACCTGGGAAAAAATTATTTCCCAATCCCAAATATGGCAATGAGTTGGATGGCAAGATCCACCAGCCAGACACTTGGAAAAGACTTCTCTGTAGTAACTCAGAGCCATCTCCAATGGACAGAGACAGAGAGATTTGCTACAAGCAGTCTAAGATTGTCTACAGTGGCACGTGACCCAGCTTATTATACCATTCCCTCCATACACTCAATCTCAGTCTTAAACAAGTGAAGTTTTTTGCACCCACCCCTCCCCTTGGAAGACTGTTCCAGAACTTCACTCCTCTGGTGGTTGGAACTTTTGCCTAATTTCAAGCATAAAATTAACAATGATCAGTTTTTCTCTGTTAGTTCTTGCATCAACATTGGACCTTAAATAACACCACCTCCCGCTCCCTGGTATTCCTCCCTCTGGTGTATTTATAGAGATCAACCATATTTTCCCCCTCAGCCTTCAGTCTCTCTCATAGCTATACATTTGACTGCCTCTTTTACTCCATTGAAGTATTCAGAGTCCCTGCCCCTGCCCCATCCAGAAACAACTCCTGTCAGTCATCCTTGAAAGCAGTGCAGTCATCCAGTAACTAAGCAACAAAAGATAATTGCTGAACAAGAATTCAAGGTGGATTCAAATATAAGCCCTGTTGCATATATTCCGTTGCAATCCAATCCAATTTGCTGCATCATTTTTCTTACTTTGCAGTGAGACAGCCTGCAGCCTAATATATACATAATATTTAAATTCCACTAAAAATCGATGTTAAAAGAGACTAATTGGAGCACGAACTAAGACCAAGGTTTCCACTAACACCACAAACAGGGCCTAAAGCTGGCAGGCAGGCAGGCAGACCCTTGAAGGAATACTCATTGTAAAGGGATCCTTCGTTTATATCAAGGCTCCTAATCCCTGCTCACTGCAATTGGGAAAAATGGGCATGGTTAGAGTTTCCCCTATGCCTTAGTAATCCTTGGCAACACCTTTCCCCTCCAAGATCCGAATGCATCCTGGAAGCCCGGCCTATGAAAGAGAATGGGGAGGTATGGCCACATGGCAAAAAGAGCCCACAGCAGCAGGTCTTAGAGTCTGGATCAGATAACTCAGGCTCACCCTCCAGTTCTCAAAATGGTAGCGTAAACTTTCCTGCTCCGAGACCCACCTTCCTTAGCTGGAGCCAGGGCTCTGAGATCTGGCAAGGGAGGGGAGTCTCAGAGCCCAGGCTCCAGCCAAGCAAGACTGTCTACACTAGGGAACTCAGTGCACCCCAAGAGCATCTATTTTTAGTGTGAGCCCAAGTCCATTGACCCAGGCTTTCACAGTCACTGCCCTGTTGGCTGTTTCATTTTCTGCAGGGTCAGGGAGGGGAAAACCTACCCTGGGAGCATAAGATGAGGAGCTGCAATGACATTTCTAAAATGAAATATTTTTGTATTCAGATTTTCACTGAAAAATCTGATTTCCCCATGAGAAAGACACCAAGCCACTTCGCCACCTTTGCACGTCCTGGTCCTAACCTGCACTGTGCATTCCTTAGCCGAAGCCAATATATACATTCTTCTCGTGAGTGATCACTTCAAAGTCCAATACAATTTAGCTCGGATTTAGTTAAGCATCTTTTTTTAAAAAAAAAAAAAAAAAGAAAAAAAAAAATTAGGCAAGTGGTTTTAACTGGTCTCTGGGTGGTAGCTTAATATGGGATTCATTACACAGGCTGTAGTAACCATTATATACAGTGCACATTTTGTTTTTAATGCACTCGTTAGTGAATGCACATACGAATGCAGTAAGAGCACCTAATGAGAAGAACAAAATGCATAATCCAATGGGTAGATGCAAGGGCTAATGTGACTGGAACATACTAATAAACAAATGGGTCTTTTATAACCTATCCTGAGATAAAGGTTTCTGCCCCACTCATTCCGTGGAAAATATGAAGATTCCTATTAGCAGGAGGCTGGAGTGTGAAGACACAATTAGCACTGATTTTCCTTCTGGGGAGTTATGTTCAGAAACACAAAGGGAGTACGTTATTGACTGGGATCAGCAGACAAGATGACCAATAAGCCAGCAACATTTAAAGGGGATATTGTAAATTAACTAATCACCCGGGGACATCCGTTCAATTTGAACTTCAGTCAATGAGAAAGAGAGCCATAAACGAACTTGTTTTCTATGAAATGGCCTGGGTGTGAGATTCAGTCAGCAGCATCTATTAAATTAAAGGAGAGAAATGTCACTGGAAAAATTGCATCTATACTGAAGAAAACTATATATGGAACCGCAAACATCTGTCAAGAGACAGTTGGCTTAAATTGCTAAGCATCCCACACTCTGATATTCTCTTTCTCCATTAGCATGGGAGGAAGGAAGCAGACTCAGGGGAAGCCAGGCAGCAGCTGCAGAAATGCAAGAGCAGGGGTTATGCACCATGGTCCTCTCACACCTGAACTTGTGAGGGAACTAGGTGGGAGGCATTTTCTGTTCCTCAGTACGACAGGGACTTCTGTGGATATCTGTGCACCAAGGGGTGCTGGCATAACAGCCAGCCAGGAAGATAACTATAGAGGATATAACACTGTAGCCCAATTCTCCAGTCTCGGCAGCTTTATATCTTGGTGTAACTCCACTGATTTCAGTGAAGTGCTCCTTCTGATATAAATCAAGGATAAGAGAATCAGGCCCTTTGGGTTACCCTGCCCTGCTTCTTTGCTTCTACAGATCCTGGCTGTGAATTCTGCCCCTACTTAAATTCAAAACTCTGGCCTTTTATTGACAGAAACACATCCCGGTAAGAGGCTGATAACATGAAGAGCCTCAGGGCTCTTAGCAAATGTACGTTGGCATTCAGGAAACAATGTTATACGGCACTCCACCCAGCCTCGTCCGGCCTCCACAGCCTTCTGAAATGCTGTGCCTCTTTGAAATCAAGCTCACCAGACCTATTCCCTCCGCAGGCAATGGTCTCACTGACAATCCAGTTCTCACACAACAAGTTAGACACGAGGTGCTTCCCTCCTCTTCATGGGAGATCTGTTCTCGGGGACCCTTCAACTAAGGCACAGAGATGTCAGAATCCCAATTCCTGGCCTAAAATGAGCCTCCCAAGAACTTGTCCCTTTCTTCCTCCCCACTCAGAGGCCTACTTCTGTGCTCCACCTGTGAGGTGATGCTCATCTTAACACATGGTCCTTCACTGAGGGCCAAATCCTGGTAGATCCATGTGTGGATCTAAGTCACAGGTATGGTGTGTTTTACCCCATCTGCCAGAAGAGAAACCTGCCCTCCAGATGTAAATGGTAAAGGAAATTCTGTGAATTAAAGCTAAGAGTTTCCTGGTCCCTACATGGACTTTTCCCCCACATGGAGGCCCATGAACACTAGGTTCTTCTTATTTATGTTCCTAATGTTTTTGCTCTGGCAGTATTGATCCACTTTTAAATTTCTTACTTGGTTCTTCTTCCCTTACTGTTATCCTGCAAAGCCAATGTGTGAGAGATCTTAAATCAAACACAAAAAGAAGAGGCTGCTCACCTGACTGTGAGGAACCGATGTCACATTCGATACCTTGGAGGGGCTGTTCTCCAGCACCGTAATGAAGTACAGTTTGTTAAACAAGCTGGCCACCCTTTCTTTCTCTGGGATGCTGTTGTTGGAAATTGAAACAAGGGTAGAGCCATTTTTTGCTGTGCAGAAGCTTGTTCTGTATTCTTTTTAGGGTCCGATCCTGAGCCAGTCCAGCTGCTTTCCAATCAGTGGATCTATGCCAATTTACACCAGATAACAATTCAGCCCTTCAAATATAAAAAATAATTTAGGAAACTGGTTTCACTTCTGACAGCCTCCCCCCCCCCCCAATTTACTCAGCCCTTCACAGTTTTCAGTAGAGACAGAAAGTCACTTGTTTGCCTATGTACTAAGTAGCTTCTTATAGGGGAATGTTGCTATGGTGTAAGTTTATCTTCTGTTCCCTTGCTGGATTATTTTGAAGGCCGTCTTGGGGATTTGTTAATACCAGCATTAGTGGCCGAAATCCAATTTGGAACACACTGTTTTACCTGCTTAAAATCCCTTTGTCGCTTCAACTAGATGATGCGTTCTTCACCACTTTCCTGTCTTCAAATTGTGCTGTTTCCCAGAGACTGCATTTCAGTGCTGGACAGAGTGAAGAGATTCCTCTATAATTCTGTAACAAACCGACCTGCTTGGACAAAGAGACTCTGTATAAACCAGAGCACACAACTATAATAAAAAACCAAAACACCACCACCACTCCTCCAATAATAAAACGTTCATCCTTATTTTCAGTTTCACCCAGCTACCAAGGACTCTTTAGCAAAGGTGCTTTTCCTGTTCACTGTGTGCATTGATGCCTTTGCTTTTTATCATACTCTTATTTCATTGCTCTCCTACCTGGGAAGCTCTTACTTAATTGTTCCCTGCAGCTCAGCAACCTGCAGTCACCTAGAGAATGTGTATGGCTGAGTCATGTAATATTTTTCCCTACCCCTGCACTCTCTCACTTAATGAATTTGTTAAAGCTGCAGCACTTACATGTCAAGAGGCCAGTTTGGAAGTGAATTTGTCCTTTGATTTGGATCAGGACTTGGCAAACACTCAGTTGGCTTCTTAAGCCATTCCAGCTGAAAAGGAACAATGCTTCTTTGCAAGCCTGTTTTAGTCAATGCAAATCTACTGATTTCAGTGGATTTTGGATTAGGCCCCTAGTGATTTCTGTTCAAGAATATCAAAGGGCCCAGTTCAGCAAGGCACTTGAGCACGTGCTTAACTTAACGTTAAGCACGTGCTTAACATTAGTAGCGCCATTGATGTTAATTACTACTCACGTGCTTAACTTTAAGCACGTGCTTAACTTTAAGCCACAGGTATGGTGTGTTTTAACTATAGAGTGTACCCAGACTTAGTGTCACTGATCTCAGCAAAAGGAAGCTGACTAGCTAGACCCCGGAATGCTGTTTCCAGGCTGCAGAGGATGACATCAGTGTCAAAACGGGACACTGGTGTCAGAAGGGACAACACTATATTTCTCTGGCACTGACCTTGGTTCATTTGGCCATGTTGTGCCTTTGATTAAAAAGATTCCCCTGTTCTAGGTGGTTAAGCATCCACCTTTTCTTCCATCACTTGACATTTTTTCTATGCCCTCTTAGTCATAATGCACCTAGGAAAACAAACCCCCCAGGCAGTTTTAAGAGTGACTGTCACGTAATCAGCCAACCTGTTACATGCCTGAGCTGTACTGTTTGTCTTATGTATGTTGAAGCTCTTTGGGACAAGGACCACTTCTTTTCTGCATCGCAGAGTGCCAGCCACATGCATGGTGCTTGATCAATGCACACAAATAAATCAGGATAAATGTCCGTCCTAATCTAACTCATTGTGCTTAAAAATTGCCGCTGTCTCCCACGATTCTGCACTGATTCTTAACTTTAAGCCCGTGCTTAATTTTGAACCCGTGCTTAACTTTAACTGGGTAGAGAGACAGCTAGGGTGATCTCCAGTGTCTCTTTCTACCGCAATAACAGTTAAGCACATGCTTAAAGTTTTCAGTTTCACCCAGCTACCAAGGACTCTTTATCAAAGGTGCTTTAGCTAATGGCACTATTCACATGGCTTAACAGAGGTCTTACAACACCCTAAGGGGAAGTGAAGTACATTTTACAGCAGAGGGGTTCAGAGAGGCATAGACTAGCATTTCAGAATTCAGGTGCCTAGAAGTAAAGACTTAATTTCTTATTTAAGCACTTAAATGGTCTGATTGTCACAGGAGCTGACCAGACCACTCCTGAGGAAGTGAAGACCAACTAAAAAAAAACAAGAACAAAAACAGATCACTTACTTGGGAATCTAAATATAGATTTTGTCATCTAGCTTCCAGCACCCACATTTGAAAGGAAAAGAAATGAAGTCCTTGCCCCTCAAGAGTATACAATTAAAATAGACCAGAGGGTTTACAGTTGAAAAAGAGACAAAATGGTGGGGAAAAAGGAAGCATAAAAGTAAGGAATCAAAACGCAGAGAATCAGGGTTGTCTACACGGAGTGGTAACAAGTGCCATTGAAATGGGAGTTCTAAGGCATGCCAAAGCGTTAAGCATTGACTGGCCTATGTAGACCTTGCTTTGTGCATTAACTGTTTCAATAGAACATTAGTGTACACTAGGGAACTTTTCATGTGTGTCATTGGGTCTACACTGGCCAGTTAATCTATAACACATTGGTGTGCTTTAGAACTCACTTTTCCGTGGCACTTGTTGCCCCACCTGGAAGACAAGCCCTATGTGACTTGCCCAAGGCTACACAGAAAATCTGTGGCAGAGCCAGAACAGAACCCAAGTCGTGTAACTCCATCCTGTGTCTTATTTCAACCTGGATAGAAAAGAAAACATTTTTCATGAAAAAATGTGTTTTTCTTATGGAAATTCTTTCAAGAGTTTCTGATCCACTCTAGTTTTAACTGCAAAACCATCCACCCAAGCAATTCTGCATTTGAAAACAGACCTCTCCAGAATTTGTACAAACATGTTTCCACTTCACACCACTAGAGAGATTTGCAGCATTTCTGATACCTTTAACACCACACCAGAACATCCTTTTAGCATGACTATTTTGCATGTTTTCCCCCCTATAAAATAATAATTTTTAAAAAACCATGACTTGTTTCCAATGGTGCCGGATGCATCAGCATATGCTGTTTGCCCTGGGCCTTGGAAACTGCGATGATTGCTGCAAGGTGACATTTGAGGGAAATGTGCCAAAAAGATTTCTCTTTCAGAAATATCTTGTTGTTACAGACAATTTTGCTCCCTTCTGGGTGGAGAGACAGCTCTTGTGTGCTAGGATGATCTCCAGTGTCTCTTTCTACTGCAACAACAGTAAGTAATTTGCAAGATGGGGGAGTGGGGTGAAGAAGGATGAAGTTTTTCTTGTGGGAGGTGGAGATGTTACAAATAATAAGCTAAAACATTACAAAAAAATAATAAGCTAGAGAAGGAAGCAAATGGCAGTAGAAGCAGGAAATCATTAAAACATTTAAACATTATTTGGTTTCATTTAATGTTTTTTAGTATTCAATAAATGCATTTTATTTTAAAAATCATGAACTGGCATTCTCAAAGCCATATCAGGTGCCTAGAAGGCCAGTTTGCATATAGCTGGGCACTAAAATGGAAGATCAATGGGAAGAACAGTTCCCCTTCCCAAGATGGGTCTCCTCCCCTCTCCCCAGAGTGGTTTGTGCTGGAAATGTGGCTTAGCCCTCCAGCTAAGCTACAGACTAACTTGCTACCCAGAAAAGGGTTAAAAGTCCCAACAAACAAAAAGGTTCTTCTGCCCGTCGGGGGCTTCTCTTCAGGCCATCTCTCCAGTCGGCCCTTTTCCCAACCCCTTTCTAGGGTACTTGTGTGAATTTGTCTGGCTCTGGTGCAGAGCCCTGAGTCCCCGGGCACCTTCCTCAGAAGCATCCAGACACTGGCTGAGGGCCTTCAACAAGAGCCTGTCCACTCCCTGTAGTTCCAACTCCAGACTGGCCTCACACTCTCCTGGCCCTCTTCCCTTCCTCCCGCCCTCTGCAGGCCGGGAAGCAACTAATTAATAATGGTACAGGGTGGCTGGCCCCCCATTTCCCCTTAATGGGCCAGTTACCCTGTGACAGTCTCCATTATCACAGTATCTGAGCCCCTCACAATCTTCATTGCATTTGTCCTCCAGAGGCAGGGAAGTGCTGTGATCCTCATTTCACAGATCGTTAAAGGACTTGCCACGAGTCACACAGAGTCTGTGGGAGAGCAGGGAATTGAGAGTCTCCCAAATCTCAGGCTCGCCCTCTGACCCCTGGAGCATCCTTCCTGTCTAATGAAAGGAAAAGGAGGTGCATAGACCTTATTCCTGGCATGCAGCAGGGTCAGATCAGAGGTAACGCGGTGGGGGGCCATGGCTAGTCAGAAATGAAGCCTGACATTTCTCTTGCCCTTTGGCTGATGGAATGGGGGAGCCAGCTGAGCCCCACGTAGCAGCTAGTGGAGGGCACTGGGAGGTAGGGGGAGAGGGGAAGTTACAGTGGCTAACGCACCTGAGTTTGTCCAAGGCAGCCAGGTGAGGTCAGCACTATACCCCCGCCCATGGCTGCCCTTGCTGTAGTGTTTACTTTGTGGTAAACACTACAGTGCCTTGTGTTTTTTCAGCAGGACAGTTCACACACATCAGTCATTCCACAACAGCTGTCCACCTTTTTGTCTCCATTACATCCCCCCGCACTCTCTTCCTGCATTGTGGAGGCCTAGGTCTAATATTCATGTATGTTACTGCACATCCTTACCAGAGCACTGCCTTGCAGCACTGTGTGGTACAGCATTCAGCCTCAGTCTCCCACTACTCCACTCCACCGCCAATACCTGCGGGGCGGCACAGACTTAACCCTCCAGCTAAGCCTTATACTTACAAGTTTACACCTTCGGGGGCACTCAAAGTCCAAAACAAGCATGAAACAACACAAACTCTTCCTTTACCTGCAGGGAATCTGCTGATCCTGGCCAGCCTTCCCTCCCACCAGGAAGGCCCCACATACATTTTCTCTGCCTGTCCCCACCACCTGAGGTGGGTTCTTCCTCTAAAGCAACCCAGTGAAAGCCTGGATCCTGCCACAGGTGTCCTAATTTATGTTGACTAGGCCTTCAGTAGCCTATTAACCAATTCCTGCCTGCCATGAAAGACTGTTGTGTCCCATAACACCATTAAAATCTCAGCATATTTCCTAGAGTCCCCTACACTGACCTCACCGGCATTTGAGGCTTAGTGCTCCAACCCCATGGGGCCCCACAGATCCCCTAAAACCAACTTGAAGCCCTTAGGGGACAAGGACTCCTGGTTGAAAACCAACAGCATCAAACTGGAGTCAAGAGTTGAAAACATTTACCAGCACTCCACTCCAGACAGCTCCAGCTGAATTAAAGCCCTGCTGAAGTTCACACAATCCTTCATTAAGAGGAAGGCTGAAAACCATTGTCTAACTAATTACGTTCAACCATAAACACGGTATGTTGTTCAAAATAGGGGTTTTTTGGATATTACATATAGCAGTAAGGGGCTTAGCTACACAGCACAGCCAATAAAATCAAGGGGAAAAACCTCCACAAAGCTAAAAATAATGCTTCACAAAAATCTGTTCTAACATATTAAACAACAACAACATTTGTACTACTAGTCTACCAGTTTTCAGCAGTTTAGCTCACCTCAGTTTTTGTCCTTCAGAGTTGGCTAGAAATTGACTCTCTCTGTGCTGCAGCCATTCCTTTTGTGCTGGCAGCAGCTCTAATTATGCACCAATTAACCTTAATTAAACCAATTCTTGTATAACTGCACACACAGACAATCCACCGAACAAACAGCTTGACAAATATTGTCATTTAAAAGACTTAAAAACAAGTCAAATCCTTAACTGGCAAAGGCAGGTTCTGAATTGCGGCGTATTGCTAGCTCTTTGGTCTTACAATGACAGAAAAGGCGTGGTGGCCAATCACCTTCAATGCTCCCCAAGCCCTAGCAGGAATTAATTAGTTCTGGCTGATGGGTTTGAAACTGATTATTCCCATAGGAAAGCAGGGTAATCAAATATACTTCATTACTGTAAGTGACAGGCTAGTGTGGTAGGCACTGGAGTAATTGTCTTGACACTGGACCGGGAGATCAAAGACCTTGATTTTATTCTCTGCTCTGTGACCTCAGGCAAATTGCTTCATTTCTCTGTTTTCCCTCCCCAGCTTTGCCTGGCCTGTTGATTTAGACCAGGGATCTCAAACTCAAATTACCTCGAGGGCCCCATGAGGACTAGTACATTGGCCTGAGGGCGGCGTCACTGAAACCTTTTCATACAACGATACAAAAGTATAGTAAAAAATTAAGTAAAAAAACCCACCGACAGCTAAGCAAGACCTGTGGAGTCCTGCTAAACATATCATGGTTCACATGTCCCATCAGCTATTCTGTAGGCACCAAGAGGGATTTGACCTGAAAAGGGCCAATGGAGAGCCAGGGCAAGACACTTGGCTCTCGCTTCTCAGTCCAGCATTTAAAGCCAAACAGATGTTTCATGATATGAGTTTGCTGGTCAGCTTAGGCTCTGGTGGTCAAATCTCTTGTGACTCCTGTCTGTTGATTTAAAGGTAGTCTAGGGCTCTGGGGCTAGAGGTACGGCAACGTATCTAGGCTGCAGTCCTTTAGACTCCCCCAGGGAGAGAGGCAAAGAGGACACTAGCTTCCACAAGACGATGGTCTGTTGCAGCCGTTCCTGTGGAGGAAGAGCCTCCTAGTTCATGCACATGTAACCCTTCTGCCCATCAGAGTTGGCAGCAACAAGGGCCGGGTTCAGTATCCAGGGGTTCCATTCCAATAGCACAATACAAAAACCGGCTCGAGCCCCCACCCAGTGACCTGGGACAACCATATACCACCCCTCTGGGCGTCTGTAAGAGACAATACTTCCCCTCTCGCAAGCACAGAGTCTGAGTGTACCAAAGCCTTTTAATAACAGGGAGAAACAATGTGGCATTATATTGGGGAAACACCACAAACAAGGTTAATAAACCAAACCATGAACCAGAAGCCCCCCTCCCAGCAAATAGGCCGTGGCCTTCCCTTTGGCTCTTGAGTTCCACAACCCCAAAAAGTCACTCAATAGTCCCAAAAGTCCAACAGCCCAAGAGTCTCTGTCCTTGGTCCGTGCAGAGTTCAAAAGTCAATTGGCAGAGTCTTACCTCCAGCCTGGGTGGAGATGGAGGGTAGGGCACGGGGCACCTTACGTGGTCCGAGGCCGACCGCGCCGCCTCTCCGTGAGGTTCCGCTGCAGCTCTCACCGCAATCGGCTCTGCTCCGCTCTGCTGGCTGTCCCATGAACCGCTCTGCCCGTCAATCCGCTAGCTGCTCTGCTAGCCGACACACCGACAGCTCTGCTGCGCCAGTCACTCTGCCCGCAGCACCCACGCCTCTGCCAGGTGACAGACAGACAGCTCTGCTGCGCCGGTCACTCTGCCCGCAGCACCCACGCCTCCGCTAGTCGACAGACAGCTCTGCTGCACCAGTCACTCCGCTAGCCGTCCTGCTAGCCGACACACAGACTGCTCTGCTGCACCAGCCACTCTGCACTTTTTTCCAGGTCCCCCCTACTTAAGACAGCGCTCAGTGATTTCTTTAGCTCTTAGGTGATTTCAGCTCTTAAGTGATTTCAGCTCACAGTAGGGGAGCCTTAGTACAGGTGCACCAGTGAGCCCAAAGCAATTGTCAGCTCAGCAGCCTGAAACCAGGCTCCTAATAGAAGCAAAATTCAATTCTGACATTCCACAGTGGAGAGAGGCAGGGTGCAATAGGCCTGGAAGGCCCTCAGACAGCACCCTCACCAAAAGGTATAGGTGCTTGTCCATCACCTCTCTCAATCTCACAGTGTTCTGAAAACGCATGGCCCTTGCCCAGTGAGTGCTACCTAGATGATGGCGAGTCCCTCCATCATAACAAGGGCCAAGTACATGTCCATAGTCCTTCATTCACATAATCACAGTAACATCACTTTATCATTCCTGCCCCAATAACATAGAAACTGGGGCTCCCTCATCAGCCGAAGTGGCCATGTGGGCTGCTGTGGGCTCAGGCTAGGCGCAGTGGGTGTGTCTATGCAAATTGATCAGCCCCAGACTTATTTTGCAAGGCTCACTGTAATTCCCATAGTTCGCCACCAGATGTCAGAATATATCTCATTCCTGACACTGCTTACACACACAAAAGAATGAAAGCGCTGACGGGGCGGGCAGCAACCAGCTGCAGTTTGGAGGCTGGGAGCATGGGCAGTGTTTGAGCACAGGTCTTGTAACAGGAGGCAGGAAGTACTGTCTGGAGAGTGTTGGGGTGGTGAGGCACATTGATCTGATTTGACAAAACCATTGAACCCCCACCCCGAAGAGAACTTCCCACCCAAATCACTCGTCCCGCAGCGCTGCAAAACCTTCCACCTTTGGCAGACAGCAGCCAAAGCAGAATGCCAAACCACCTCGCTCGAATGACAAAACATGCCCCTTCCCTGTCCCTATTCTAACCCCTTCCCCAAATCACCACCACGGCTGGATCTTTCTCATTTATACTTTTGGCCATCACAACATCCCATGGAAATGAGTTCCACAGGTTAGTTTGTGTGTTATGTGAAATAGCACTTCCTCTTGTTTGTATTAAACCTGCTGCCTATTAATTTCATCAGGTAATCCCTGGGTTTTATATTGTGTGAAAGGGTAAGTAACCATTCATGATTTTATAGACCTCTGTTATATCCCCCTTAATCATCTCTTTTCTAAGTTAAACAGCCCTAATCTTATTAGTCTCCCCTCATATGGAAGCAGTTCCATACTCTTGATAAATAAATAGGAGGAGGTGGGGGTGATTAGCAAAGGATTCTGGGAGGAGAAGAATAGGGAAAAGAGAATGGCAAACCAGCTAGAGTCAAATGAAGCAACAACCGAAAATATACAAGAATGTTAGGAGGCCACGATACATTGCATTAGACCAGAAAGACTTGTAAGAATCTGAAAGAATTAGACCTGGGCCAAAAATGTCCATAGGTTGGGAGGGAGAGTGTTGATAGGTTCTTATACAGAATCCACAGTCGCCCTTCAAGACCATGAATATTTTCTTCCAAAACGTCAATCCATGAGTGCTCCATGCACAGGAAGTGCCTTTGGTTTCCTGTTTCAAGACAGAACATGGCACCTCCATTCCAACTCACAACAGTTGTTCCATCAGTGGCCATTGCTGTAGAAGTGTAACCTAGACAGAAAGTGCCTAAACATTCTCAGAAACGCCCATTAACCTTCTTAGGAGTTCATTTGGCCTCTGGTCTATATAATGTACCTGCAGGAGCTGGTCAGCCTCGTCCCTTCATTAACAGGGAAAGATCAACACTTTGGACATCCAACCCTTGGTCTGATAAATGAGCCTAGAAGCTCAATCACATGCCTCTCAGAGACACAACCAACAGACCAAAACAAACACATAGCCTAATCGGAACCGCAAAAGCCGACCCATAGGGACACAACACATAGACAAAATGCCCACCTTGTCAAGTCCTTGCCCTCTAGCACAAGATCTGCAACTACACCTCAAACGATCCTTCCTCCCTCTCCAATTAAACTTCTCCCCATTCACCTGCCAGCAGGACATGAGCTTCCAGACCTAGCTGATATCATGTTCACAGTCCTAGAGCCGTTCAATAAGAGTCTGTCTTACTGGAAATTGCTATTGGATTCCTAATAAACCTCCTCACAAAAGCCCAGAATGGGAACTACTGTTATTTCTCTTTTGAACTTCAGAGACTAAGGATCAAACCATGAAGCTGCCAGAGCCCAGAGGGATGTTGTGTTCAAGGGTCAACCGGTCTTCCCACTTCTGAAAATTCTGCTTTCTCTCCTGCATTTGTCCCATAAGCAGAATTCCCGCTGAGAATTCCATTGGGAGTTTTATACTCAGTTGTACACTTTATCATTCATACTGTGCTGGTGGCTTAGGATATGATTCTGCTCTTAGAGCTGACAGGGTGGATCCCTGTGCCATCGTAGAGTTTGAATGAAGTCAATTTAATTGCAGGATCAGGGCGTTAGGCAACCCATTTAGCATTTTTTCCGTTCCTTCCACAGCACAAACTCAACCTTGCTATTATTACAGTCAGCACTACAATTTGCAACTCACACTGTGCATGCTAATTGCAAAAGTTACAGCTTTAGAGTGGCAGCTTTTCTCTGCTCCCCCTGAAGTCCTTGGCAAAACTCCCATTGACTTCATTGCTGGGCACTTTGGAAAATCCTATTATAGAATCATAGGAATGAAAGGCTAGGAAAGATCTTGTGAGTCCAGCCCCCCGCGCTGATGCAGAACGAAGTAAACCTAGATCATCCCTGACAGGAGTTGATCCAACCTGTTCTTAAAAACCTCCATTATTTATTGTGAACAGTATAGTTAATGTGTTTTTTTTTCCATTCAAATTATCTGCAGTCCCAAAATTACTAGCTGAAGAATAATTCCAAATAGCAAAGAGACTCCAGATTTTCCCAAGCTATTCACAGACAGTTCAGAAAGGATAGTCCAGTAGTCCGGGTGCTAACCAGAGATCTGGGTTTAACACCCAGCTCTGCCACAGTGACCTTGGGCAAATCACTTAAGCTCTCTGTGTCTCAGTTCTGAGCCTGTAAAATGGGGGTAATAGCCCCGTCCTAGCCCACAGCAGAGCTGCAAGGATTAATAGTAACAATTATGAGATGCTAAGATATTATTGTGATGGGGCTCTGATAAGTATTTAAGATAGATAGAAAAGAGGAAATGCATCGAATACATTTGTTGGGAATTATACCCTCTAATGTTTAATCTTCCCAGACTCTCCATCTCTATAATCCACCACTTTTCAAGTCTTCATTTGCATTCTCATCAGAGTGTGATCCCTCTTCAATCCCTGCCTTATTTGAGCAATCACTCAAGTTTCTCTGGCAGTGAATGGCAAGGATTACTTTACCCATCAGCCCTCCTAACAGGCCTTGTCTACACGGTATGGTCAGTGTGATTTGTAAAACTGCACTCTAACTACCCAGGTAGACACTGCAGGTGCAATCTACTTCATGTTAAGGCAGACTACGTTAACTTGACCTTAGCTTCCTTTCAAATCACATCCCTCTAGTGCACTTTGCCCAGCACCCTGTAGACAAGCCGCTCAAAGGAAAATTGCTCACACTCTCTGGGGAGGACAAAGGTTTCATTTGGGAGCTTGCAGAGCCTCCTTAAATAATCTTCTCTTTTCTTTTTCCAACCTGGTGACACACATATAACAGGATCTTTCCCGACCTACTGACACCTCTGACCGGTTTTTACTTTGTACAGAGGCAGAGACAAAATGCCCTTCTTTTATCTCCCGCAGTTTCGTTTTGGTCTCAGTACCAGCCCATGCACATGGCCCGCCTCATTCTTGCTGACATGGCCTTTCTATTTTTTAGCAGTGCAGCTGGCAGGCCTGAAAACAGCAGAAACAAGACCCCAAGGGCCTTCCATTGCACACTGCACTACATGTGATAGCCAAAGCTGTTCGGCTTTTCACACCACTAGAAATTCAATAGGGATGTGTTACATTAGCACATGTAACAGTCCTGGCTGGTAACAAGCCTACCGTTTCTTTGTGCATTTTTTTTTTCCTGCTGCTCGGCTGTCTTTGCGGAAGGTGACTTTTACATTATTTAGTGTGCTGTACTTCCATTTGAAGCAAATGTGCCAACCTTTCTTCCCTCCTTCCCCCCCGGAAAGCTTGAGTTTTGTTTTTGGTGTTGTTGTTAGTGGTGATGGTTTGTTTTCAAAGTACAGCCTTCCGGATAATTTTACCAATAGGATTCTTTATAACTGTATTTGCAAACAAAACCCTTGCACACCTACAAAATGCACATAATCTCCAATTTATTAGCTGGGGATATTATCAACAAGTGATGTTAAGAATAAGTGGCATTTGCAGTACCTTCCTATCAGAACACCATTCATTGTCAGTTACACTACTAGAGCAGTGCAGCAGTTGTGCTACACTAGAAATGCTCCACATTCAACTTGTATCATTGTACACAACGGTATGCTGGTGCCATATCACACTTCATTAACACGCTAGACATGCCAGCTCCACAGAAACACACTTCCTGACACTTTTCATTTGAAATATTATTTTACTAATTAATATACTGTAGATTAGAAATGACACATGCCAGGTAAAAATTAGCTTTCCTATATTAATAGAGTAAGAGCACTAATTAAAATCCATTGCACTGAAAATGATCACTTTACAAACTTACAGGGAAGCTGTCAAGGTTGGTAAACCCCAGATTTGACACCCTTTGTTTTCCAGTCTCTCTCTGTAAAGCCCCCGTAATTCTCTCTGTCTTTCTCATCACAAGAGCGTAATTGCTCTTTAAAAACAAACGAGCAACCTGATATTTAAGAACAACCCTATGATACCACATCAGTGTGATTATGGAATGGAGGTAACCAAAGGGGTCTCCTTCCTTTTTCCAGAGGGGAGGGGCAGGAAGTGGTTGCTACATTATTATTTTTTAATTGTTGTGTCTGGTGCTGTACAAAACATGTTTAACTCTGCTCCTTTCTTTGATCGTCCTTCCTGGATGGGACACAAGCCCTGCCAGGAGCCTGTCAAAGGTGGGGAAGAGGCAACGTTCTACCGCCTGTTCCCTCTGTCCCTTGCTTCCTTCCTTCCAATGGCCCTGACACCCCATCTCTTAAAGGGCCAGAGCAGGGGGCGTGGGCTGATTCCATTGTGTCATTGATTCCGCAGACTCATGTTGCAATGTTGCCACCTGACAAGTTTGGCTTGTGTGAAACACACGCTGGCTAATAGGAAGAGAGAGAAGTGGGGCTGTACAAAACATTTCATAGTGGGGAAGTACCATGTCTGAGACAAACATTTGTCATTTTAAAGAACCCAAACATCTTGGTGGAGGAGAAGAAAAGCCAGAACTTTTCAGATGTCCTGAAAAGAAGTTCTTAGGACACCCAGGACAGCCTATGAAAAACGGGAGCTGGTTATTATGTTTCCCAGCATATAAGCAAAGTAGATGGAAACTAGCTCTTCACAGACGGATTCTCCTGCTTGCCTCCTACACTTTGCTTCAAAGTCCTCTAGCTCACAAACAGGATCAGGAAATTCCCAAGCTCTTACGGTGAATAGCTGTCACCTCCAACCCACTGCAATTCTAGCAACTCCCCCCATTCAGGGATTGGCTCTGGGTGGAGAAACAGAGAAATGTAGGACTGGAAGGGACCTCCATAAATCATCTAATCCAGTCCCTTGCACTGAGGCAGGACTAAGTATTATCAGGAGCCCTTCCTGACAAGTGTTTTTCTAACCTGTTCTTAAAAACCTCTAATTACGGAGATTTCACAACCTCCCTATGCAATTTGTTCCAGCACTTAACTACGTTTTCAGTTAGGAAGTTTTTCCTTAACGTCTAACCTAGATCTCCTTTGCTGCAATTTAAGCCCAATGCTTCTTGTCCTGTCCTCAGTGGTTAAAGAAAACAATATATCACCCTCCTCTTTATAGAATCTTTTACCTGAAGACTGTTATGTCCCCCCTCAGTCTTCTCATCCCCCAGTCTTCTCTTCTCTGGACTAAACAAACCCAGTTTTTTCAATCTTCCCTCATAAGTCATGTTTTCTACACTTTTAATTGTTTTTGCTGGTCTCCTCTGGACTTTCTCCAATTTTGTCCACATCTTTCCCAAATGTTGGTGCCCAGAATAGCCACAATGCTTCGGCTGAGAAGGGGCACTCCTCTTACAGAAGTAGGTGCCTTTTGAGATAGCCTTCAGCTTAGCTCCCAACTGAGAAATGGCTGAAAATGTCAACAAGTAGAGGTGGTACAGACACAGACACAGATACACACACACACGCAGCTAGGAGTTTGAACTCAGCTAAGTTCCTTGTTTCATCAGATTGATTTACACTGATTTTCTTTTTTAAGGTTATCTATGCAAGGAGATGTGCTAGAAACACACTTATTTTCTCAACGGAAGCTGGATCTGTTAAGAGTTCATATGTGGAACTGGAGGAATTTTTTTTTATGATTTTTTTTGGCAGACAAATGCAGATTCAGCTACATGAAACACAAATTCACCCCAGTATCCCCAAGACGTGTCAGTTGGAAAAACAGTCTGAAAGCGTTTCTGAAAAAAACTTCTGTTTTGTTTCAACATTTTTGACATTAATCTTTTGATTTTTAGGTTTGAAACAACTTTAAAAAAAAGTAAAGGAAACTCTGAAATAACCAAAATCCTTTTTAAATGGTCATAATCAAAATTAAAAAAAAATTGTTCAACCTTAAACAAAGTATTTTTTGAGCTTTAAATTCATCTGAAATTTAGAAAAGTTTCAATTTCGATTCAATACGAATATTTTTTCACCCTGGAATTATCACCAAGCCAGAAAATACCCGTTATTTGCTCACCTATACTCACCTATGCCTCCTCCTCAGAGGATAATATTACTGGCCTGGTAGAAAAACTTGAGGCTCCAACTGCAGCTGAAAAGGAGGAGTGTGGTGCTGTGGCAGGAGGAGCAGAGTCCTCTTGTGGACCTTCTGTTGCCCCAGTGTGGCCGCAGGTTTCCCGGGAAGAAGTCTGCACCTCCAGGGCCTGCTATAGCAGGGCTCCGGCCCACCAGCTAATTGTCCCTCCACTCTAACTTTCCTTGGTGGGGGAGAAGAATTGAGCCCCTGAAAGTTCCAAAATAAAAGCAAATCCAACTCAATACTGGACCATCCCCTAGTGTTCCATGGGGTGCCCCATCCTTCTCTTGCTCATGCTCAGCTCACTCCTGGTGTCTAACTGCTCCTGCTCAGCTACTGCTCTAGCCAGTCACATGGAGGCAGAGCTCCATCCTCCTTCCCGGCTTGCCAGTCCACAACTGAGCCAGGCTCTCTCTTATTCCCCCTCCATGCTTGGCAGTGGTTTCACGTGTAGTGGAGGCGGGGCTAGCTGGGGCCCCTTCTCTGCTGGTGTAAGGCCTCTCTGCCCATAACAAGGAGGGGGAGGAAATGAAAAGTATGGGCCTAGTGAATATATGTGCTGTGAAGTGCCACTTTGGCCTTTCGCAGCCCAACAATCCTCTTACATTTCAACTATACGTCACCGGGAGAAAGGCCTGTCAGAAAGACAGTGGGAGATGAAAGCCCATCCTCTGGAGGACCCAGCTGGTGAGAGCTGATTGCCGTACGGGCCTGCCACCGAACACTAACCGAGGCCATTTTCACGGTCTCTTAACAATTTATTTTCTGTTTACTCCTTTGCCTCCCTGTATCTCGTGGCACACACAAGTGACACAGACGAGAAGCAGACGTCTTTTCATGACAAATTGTCCCTGTTTTCCAGATGACTGGGGAAGCACTGTAGATTTTTCTACACCACAGATTTCTAGTTAGCCCTAAGACGATGGCCCGCTCTGAAAGAACAGGTATCTGAGGCGACTTTTATATCTCCCCTGTCTAGTTGGTTCTCCTCTCCCCCCACTTATCTTCATTAGCACACAATGAAGAAGAAGTAGTCATGCCATGACTAATGTCCCTTACACATGTAAGCACAATCTGAATGAGCTTTCCCCTGACAGCTACCCGGGAGGGGGAGAAGCATCAGGAGCAACCTGTATTTACATGAACACACCTATTCTGCTTAGATATTCAGCAGACAGAGCGGTGTGTTGCTCAAATTGATCAAGGCTGGCGGGTTTTGGGTTACAGATCACAGGAGAGAGACAGATGAGAGCAGGAGAGGATTGATGGGTGACTGGTGTGGATGTCCTGCTCACAGTTTTAGCTGAATTCAGAGGTAGTGAAATGCTGTTACCAGTGTTGTTGTCTCTATTGTATGAATAAAGGGGAGAGGAACTGTGCTTAACCTGTCTCAGATGAGGGGATCACCCTCAGCTGAGAGGACCTCTTTAATTTAGAGGCTCCAATGCCAGACCCCTGTGAAAGTAAGAGGAATGAGGACAGGTGTTCCAGCCAGGAGATGTGACATCTCTCTATGTGTGCCTAGTCTGGTTTAAGCTGTTCCTCCCCGTTATTGAAAGATAGAACTAAACAGGCTTCATTAGGATCCTTTTATTATGTTAAGTACTCAATAAGATCTGAAATCACTCATGGTGGGGCAGTGTTTCTGCCTAGCCTGCTGAAAGCTAAAAATCACTAAAAGACTGACCAACGGAAGTCACAGCAGGAGGGGACTGATGGGTGACCAGTGTGGATGTCCTGTTCACAGTCTGAGCTTTATGAATCATGTTTGAGCATTTTCCCTAATTAATGTCGGGTGACTCCCCTTCTTTCACTAAAAGTTTCTTTGCTCCAGTCAGATTCTGTGCTTGTGAGGGGGGAAGTATTGCCTCTCAGAAGCACCCAGGGGTGATGTGCAATTTTCCCAGATTACTGGGTGGAGACTCGAGCCAGTTCAGTGTTGTCTTGTTGTAAAGGAACCCTTAGATATTGAACCTGGCCCTGGTTGCTGCTGGCTCCACCAGGCAGAAGGGCTACACATTACTAATGAAATTAGAGGCACATCTGATAGATTTACATAATATTAACAGCCACACTAATGCTCTCATTGCCTGTCACGCCAGGTGAGGTCCTCCAGTCCCTGCGAAAGTCAGGCACTAGTGGTATTCACTAGCATTTTTTGGCGTATTAAACAGAGTCACCCCGGTGGCCTGTGATAGATTAGAATGAGTCTGAAGGGACTCAATATGCCATAAATATCCATATGGGCGGGTGTCATTAGAACAGACAGCTTCGTCGCCGTTTCCAGTAGGTTCAAATCTCAATGACAAACTGCTTTCGAAAATCCTCTCTCTGAACCTGAATTAACTGTCAGACTAATCCCCAGGCCACAGGGGTATCATTTGGAATGAGAGAGACAGTTATCCCCCAGTGAGAGCTGGTTAATCACCCCTGGCGCCCCAGACCAGACCACGCTAGGACATTTTGAATTTTGCTGCCAGAAGACTGGCATGGCCGGATGTTGAGACCCCAGGAGCCACAGCAAACATTCTGGGAGCACCTGTTCTTCGTTCACTCCTGCCTCACCGCTTTCCTCTCGTCTCGCTGACTCCCCTTGTTTTGTTTGGATTTTGTATTCCCCCCCTCACCCGGCTGCCAGCTGCTGCGGAGGCCTCTCTATTCTCACCGGCAGGAGAAACTGGCTGATTGCTGTATCAATTCTACCTTCCTGGGCCTGACTCCTGCCAGTGTAAATCAGGAGTGACTCCATTGATGTGAAGGGAGTGACACAGGCGGAAAAGCGGTGTGAATGAGAAGAGACTCAGACCCCCTGCCTCTTGTCAAGCAGCGCTCTTGCCATATCAGAGACCAGGCTGCAGCACTGTCTGTCCTGGGGCTGACCAGCAACAATCCTAGTTATCAACCTCTCCAGGCGAACGTCAGCCATTTCTGTGGTTATGAGTCTGATGAGTCCGGCTCCTATCCCCACTTAATTCCCCTGCCAATAGTAATTGCCGGCTGGGCCTCAGTCCTTTCTAACGAGGGTAACAATATTGTTCTAGCTGCAGCAAAACACAAAACACCACCAATTTCTGTGACAGGTTGCTTGCAGTTTCGGAGAGCAAGCCTGGCTGGTGAACTGCCCTTTACTGGCTGTCATGTTTGCTTCAAGATGAATGGAAGACAATTCATTTGCTGATCTCCCCCTGCACTCCTGACAAAATGGGTTTTAATGTACTGATGTGTTAGGTCAGCAGTGCAGAATCGTAGTAAGATGCTGACTCTGGATCCTCACTGCACTTCTACGACCCATTGTTAAACTTGACAGGAAAAGGAACGGAACTGAAGACTTATTGTTCTTTGGATGAAGAAAAAGAGATTGGTATATGGGTCTTGGGGCTCTGATCAGAGGTCTGGCTTCAGGATGCTCTTCATTTAATAGCATTTATACTAAATATTTTGCTCTTGTGTGTGTCTTTGCCACAGGTATGTTTCCAATGGAGTGCCACAGGGATTGGTTCTCAGCCCTACGCTATTTAACAGTTTCATTCATGACCTGGAAGAAAACATAAAATCATCATTGATAAAGTTTGGAGATGACACAAAAACTAGGGGAGTGGCAAGTAATGAAGAGGACAGGTAACTGATTCAGAGCAAACTGGATCACTTGGTAAGTTGGGTGCAAGCAAACAATACATACTTAAATATTGCTAAATGCATGTATCTAGGAACAAAAATGTAGGCCATACTTACAGGATGGAGGACTCTATCCTGGGAAGAAATGACTCAAAGATTTGGGGTTCATGGTGGATAATCAGCTGAACATGAGCTCCCAATGTGATGCTGTAGCCAAAGGAACTAATGAAATCCTAGGATGTGTAAACAGGGGAGTAGATAAGTTGTTTCACCTCTTTAATTGGTCCTGGTGTGACTACTGGTCAGGATTCAGAGGAAAGCCAGAGAATGATTAAAGGATTAGAAAACATGCCTTAGAGATCCTTGAGTCTATCACTATATCTATTTTGTTTAACAAAAAGAAAATTAAGGGGTGATGACTACAGTCTTCAAATATCTAGATGGGGAATAAATATTTAATAATAGGTTCCTCAGTCAGCAGAGAAAGGTATAATATGATCCAATGGCTTGAAGTTAAAGCTAGACAAATTCAGACTAGAAATAAGGAGTAAATTTTTGACAGGGACCATTGGAGCAATTTACTAAGGGTTGTAGTGGTTTCTCCATCACTGACAATTTCTAAAACAAGATGGGATATTTCTCTAAAAGATCTGCTCAAGGAATTATTTTAGGAAAATTCTATAGCCTGTCACTCCAGGTGAAGTCTTTCAATCTCTACGAGAGTCAGGCCCTACCTGTATCCACTAACTTTTTTGGGCATTTTAGACAGAATCACCCCAGTCTGACAAATAAAGATTCCAACCTGTGCATAGATTCCCTATGCTGGCTAGAACTAATTTGTTGCCTGTATAGTTATAAGCTCATGAAGGCAAAAAAAAATCTTGAAGGCTACTTTCCCCCACTTTTTCAGACCTGGAACAATATTAAAGATGACTGTGCATTTTGGAAATTTCTACTCAAGCAGCTATAACAGGAGAGAGCATTGGAGCAGATGAAGAAGAGAGTGAGGAGGATAGAATGTTTACTGACAAAAAGACAGTTACATTTTAAAACCATTCTTCCTGGTGAGAACAAATTTTTAAATGGAGGCATTCTGATTTTTTTTTAAATTTCACCTCACAGGTTTACCATATACTTGGATGTTGTAAATCAGTGCAGTTCCTTCAATGGAAATATTTCAATATGTGAATGATTTTTTCATTCTCCAGATTGCTCCTTTTCTCAGTTTCTATCCAGCCAAAAATTTTTGCAAAAAATAACTTTTTTTTTAATTTTCCTTCTTTTTGTCACAGAAGGAGGGGCAAAAATGAATATTTTTCATTAGGGGTTTCATCAAAATTGGGAAATGGGAATTAAACAATGTTCTCCATGAAAATATTTGCTTTTGAAAGGAGGCTTTTTAATTTTTTAAAAAAGTGTTTAACTCTGGACGTTTCAGCCACCTCTAAATAAAATTGTTTAAACTTGCTGGGTAATGGGCAAGCTGTGCTATACATGGTTCTAACACTGGCTCTTTCCTGTCCACATATGAACAAGAACCATGTTTGAGAGCTATGTTTTAACCTACATCTCCACCAGAGATAACCTGTTCCCCCTAATGCGTAACCATACTGAGGTTTTTGTGGAAGTCTCCTATTTATGAAGCATTGCATTGGGCAGAGTGGCAGGACAGAAAAGCCATTTACCCATTGTCACATCTAGACCTGCTCTGAGCAGCAATAGGTGTCAAGGTGGCAACCACAGCAGAAGCTAAGCTATGCTATCACTGCTGCCAGCCCAAATATCCATACAATGGGAAGAGATTTTCATAGAATACTTACTGTCTGCAGTAAATCACACAGAAAGGCTATACTAACTGTATTAGAGGAGCCACTAGGTTTGATTCCTGTGCCAGTCCAACTTGGCTTTTATTATGCTCAGCTGCATGCTGCGAGCCCATGCTGGGCGGCAGGAGCGATCTGTGTTCATCAAGAAGGAAGAGTTTTCAAGCTTCAGCAACTAGTGCTTTTTGGCTGTGTATGGGAGAGGAGGCATCTCCGGCTCTCAGACCGGCCTGTTAGGCAGTGAAGCTCTTAGGAAGTCTACCTGGATTAATTGCCAGGATGTTACAAAGCCAAGAAAGCTGATGTCTCTCACCACAAAATTCTATCTGTTACCAGCTGCACTGTCAGCCGGTGGGGAAATTCTTGCCCTCCAACTTTCCCCAGCAATCTGTTGTGCATCTTGCTTTCCTGATGCTTATTTTGTCATTGAACAAACAGTGATAAAACTACACCTGACGTAGGTAACCCGAGGTTTATTTTAGGCCCCTTCAAACATTTTCTTTTATGTTAATCCTGACCAGAGCATGGGGCAGGAGAAAAGCAGAACTGGCTTGTACAATGTAAACTGCAGAAAAGCTGGATCAAGGCAAAGCTCCTTTCTAGAGCCGCTGTGTCCATTGATATATCACAGTCTATCGTTTGACTAGTGTGCCAACTGCATAACTGTCTCATCACCCCACAGCCTGACTTAAAGCAAAGAGGAGCATAACAACCCTGGGCCTGCCCCAAGATCTGCAACCGCAGTAGTGACTGGAAATGCAGGGAGATACCATCGTTCCCAAGTTGGGTTCTATTTGCGGATAAGGAGATGGTTGTACCCCCGTCATTGGCCTGGGCTGATCCTTTTTCTGAATCCTTCAAGCTGGGCAGGAGGCAAGGGGTGCCCTAGTGCCCCACAATAAAAGCAGAGGTTGACCAGTCTCTCCTCCAGGGTTAGACAGTAGCAACCCAGATTGGCCTGCATGGGTTCGGGACATGGTTCTAGAGTCCTCAGTGTGGAGAGCAGGCATGGGGGTGTCGGGCCACTCCTCCTTTTCTCCTTCTGTTCAGATAGCTTGGAGGGAGGGAGCTCAGGGCGCCGCCACTGCAGAAGTCACAAAAGTCACAGAAAGTCACAGAATCCATGACCTCCGTGACAGAATTGCAGCCTTACCCAGGAGCTGGGGCATAGGAGGTGGCCAACCCGTGTCCCAGTGAGCCTTTCAGAAGGCAGCTTCTGCAGAGCAGACACAATACGGGCCGTAGAAGATGGTCGCAAAGGCTTGCAGGAAGGCATCCCAGTCGGAGAACACTGGGATGTTCTGCTCTAACAGTGGGGAGGCCCAACTGAGTGCTTCACCAGAGAGCTGGTTGACCACTAGTGCTACCTTAGTCTGGTCTGCAGGGTGTACATGGGGATGGAGCATGAAGAGAAGCCTGCCTTAGTCCAGGAAACCCCAGGGACTGGTTCATGCATTGTCTGTTCGGGCACGTGGTGGCCAGTACTTCCTGCTGAGCCCCACTTCACAGGGTCCTCCTGTAGGAGCCTAGCCTAAGCCTCCTTGTCACAGGGTCTGCACAGGTCTCTGAGTCCTTCCCCTGTGCCCTGTGTTCTGGCCAACAGAAATAAAGGTCTTCACACCCTCTCTTGGTGTTTCACCCAAATGTCCTTTATTTACAGCGCATAGTCATTGTTTTCAGTGCAAGGAAAGTGCTGTCACCAATTCCCCAAAAGTTACCCTCTCTATCCTGGTTCCTCAGACTCCAGGCATCTTTCCTGCAGCAAAGAGACAGCTTAACAGCCTCCTATTCCCTTCCTGGCCTGCCTCCAACTGAGCATGGCTCAGGGCTTTTCTAGCCCTCTCAGCTCCCAGCCTCAGCTGTGTCTATTTAGCTCAGCCTAATGCTGTGAGCCAGCCCTCATTAGGACTCCCAGCTGGGCTCCCTGCGGGCTACTCCAAGCCTCTGCCTCGGCCCTCCTGCCAGAAAGCAGGGTTTAGTCTGCAGGGGCAGGGCATTCACAGAGTTTTACCCCTGCTCTGCCATACTCCTATAGTCTCTGTTATAGGTGAGCTGCAGGCTCAGCTACCAGGGGAACCCTCATTCTGCACCCACCTGAGGGTGACCAGACAGCAAATGTGAAAAATCGGGATGGGGAGTAATAGGTTCCTATTAAGACAAAGCCCCAAATATCAGGACTGTCCCTATAAAATTGGGACATCAGGTCACCCTAACTCAACTGCCCCTGGGTTTAATCAGTTGGGTGTGCACTGGGCCCTGTCTAACTTTCAAGCACTTAAGCCATTCCAGGTCTGTGAATCCCCAAACTAACAGGTCACGGCCCCCCGCAAAAAACAGACAAGGAAACCTGCTGCGCTGGGTATCATTAGTTGCTTAACAGCAATGAAAGATTTAGCATATGTCATGCTTGAGGGATGCAAACAGGTCCCATTTCTTAAACCCAGGGGTTCCTATGATAGGTTCCTACCTGTCGGACTGTTCTTGGTCTGGCAAATGTAAACCTATTTAAAAAGATCTTGCTTGTTAACAAGCAAAATATGCAGTAACTAGATGGAAATTTAAGGAGAGAAGGCTGGACACCAAAGCTGACAAAATGGTGACCTTTCTTCTGCAGCTCTCAAGTGCAGAGGTGTTGAGCTTAGCGAATTTGCTGGTTTCAGACAAAAGCTAATGGGCATTATTCATATCATAGGACTAATATATGGTGATGCAAATTTCATATGACTGAACTCCTTGCTTAAGAGAAGCCTTGAGCTGAACTAGCATAAAGGATCATTGAATTCTCTGCTATTCCTACCAAGCAGCTGTTGGACTAGACTGATAACTGGTACATTTCTGACATGGGAAACATAAGAATGAGCGACTCCACAGCAGACCCCAGAATTTGGCCTGACCATTAGAAAGAACTATGTTTCTCAGCTACCCTGCTGAGCCTGTGTTGATTGAAATTGCCTGTCAGTTTTACAAGGTCAGTGTTAATTGCAGAAGCACCTCCAGAAACAAAGAGATTGTTCTAAAAGGAACAAGGTAACAGCTGCCTTTTATGGATGGTACAACTTTGTTTTCCTAAACTCCAGAATAAGATCTGCGAACCCTCCACTTTTGTATGTTTGTTTGATTCCTTTTAGCGATAACAAGTGGGATGAACAGACTCATTGAAGTTTGCCATGTCCCGCTGATTTTAGAATGGTTATGTTCAAGGATGGGTAGGTGATTAAAATGCAGACGTGACAGGATATACGTTGGAGTGTGATTGTAGGTATGTATGATTGAATGGGGAATGAAAGACTAAAGGTTGAGGTGCCAGCCTTAAATGAAGATTGTCTGGCTGAAAGAAGCAGTGGACGAGATATCCCGATAACCCCGAGGTCCTACTTGCCCCAAGGACGGGGCGGGGAGAAGAGCCGAGGAACAAGATAACAACATACTGTCATTTTCTCGTTGCTGTGCCATCTGCATGATTAACTATCACCTCAAACGTGAGAACAGTGATTATCACTTAGAGAACAGCATGATGAAGCAGACCCTGTAAACTTGTATGAGGATAAATCCCTATAAAAATAGACCCTGTAGATCAAGGATCGGCAACCTTGGCACGCGGTCCCACCCTTGGCGGGCCCGGCTGGTTTGTTTACCTGCCGCATCTGCAGGTTCGGCCAATCACAGCTCCCACTGGTCGCGGTTCACTGCTCCTGTCCAATGGAGGCTGCGGGAAGCGGCATGGTGCTGTCTGTCGCTTCCTGCAGATCCCATTGGACCCGTGGCCAGTAACTCCTAGGCTGGTAACTATAGCAACTTTGCAGAACTTGTGTGTATGAATGAATGTGAAATTGAATGGAATATTATAGCTATAACTGACTGCTTACTATGATTCCTTCTGTATTCACAATAAACGGGGCATTTTGCCTTATCCCCTTTAATAAGATCCCGCTGGTTTTTATTGTTTTGATATAACACGGACTCCTCAGGTCACAGCTGGAACAATCAATCTGACATAAGTTAGCAAATAACTCATCTAAGAGGACTACAATTTTTGTCACATTTATTTGTATCGCAGGCACTGATGCATCAAATACATTTTAGTCAGTTACACTGCGGTGCTAAAAAGCAATAACTGTTATAAGTTATGTCAAGACATCCACGCCCCCAGGCAGAGCTGGTAGCACTACATATATTTAAGGTTGCTCAGCACCTCCCATTACACAACCTCATTTTTAGTTGCATATAACTTTTGACAAATTTTAACCATTTTAGCTGAAGTTTCCAATCCTGGGTGGCTGGCTCAGGCTTACGGGGATAGCTGCCCATAAAACTCAGCACAAGAACCACAATAGGCTGCAGGCTTAGAACAAATAAAAGTAAGTATTTCTTCACACAATGCACAGTCAACCTGTGGAACTCCTTGCCAGAGGATGTTGTGAAGGCCAAGATCATAACGGGGGCTCAAAAAAGAACTAGATAAATTTATGGAGGATACGTCCATCAATGGCTATTAGCCAGGATGGGCAGGAATGGTGTCCCTAGCCTCTGTTTGCCAGAAGCTGGGAATAGCAACAGAGGATGGATCATTTAATGTTGACCTGTTCTGTTCATTCCCTCTGGGGCACCTGGCACTGGCCAGTGTCAGAAGACAGGATAGTGAGCTAGGTGGACCTTTCGTCTGACCCAGTATGACCATTCTTATGAGTCTCTCTGTACAATTCCCAACACATTGGGTTCCCTTCCTGTCTGGGCTTCGACTAGATCTACCAGTTTCATACTTTAATGAAACAGTTTAAGTTCTTCTTGAAGCCCACTGCAATCCCATTAAGCAGAAATCAGATCTTCAGAATGAAACCAAATGGGAACCAAATAACAGAGAGTGCCCGAAATGCCTCTAAACTTCTATCTGTGCAATCCATTGAAAATCTTTGTTTTCATCTTAAACAGGCTGACAACCAGAAATCCTAAAACTCCTGTTGCGTAAAACTGCTCAGACGTAACCTGTTGTCAGTGCAAGGCACATTACAATTATTCACAGATAAGAACCCCCAGCGCATAGTGGCAAGGCTGTGACAAACAGGCAGTTCATAGCTCACGCTGACATTCTACCCTCAACTTGTCACCCACTGGGGTGGTTTTTCTCCTGCCTGTTAATACCACTGAAGGAGTGGAGGTCAACACCTCAGCCTTCATTCTGAATGCTCTGGATGTTGCTAGCCTGCTTTACGTTCAGTGCGGTTTAAATTGATTGTCTCAACGCTATCATCTTCTTCATTACTGGAAGAAAGAGAACATTCTGGGAAGGTGGAAAGAACCTCATTGGGAAGAGATGCTATAAATGCATAGGGCCCGGCCAGATGGATTGTTTTCCTTAAAGAACTGCTCTAGGACAGTGGCTCTCAACACTTTTGGACTCAGGACCCACTTGTCAATGTTTATGGCCTGGTGTGACCCAGTAAATAGTCTGGTGGTGAGGGTGGGGAGGCTAGGAAGGTTTTGGTCGGGACTGATTGGACCTAATGAGTGTGAGTGGAGTTGTGACCTGGCTCGTGGGGCTGCAGGGTTACTCACTCATATTTAGCCTCCCTGGACTCCCATCTTCATGACAGCTGGGCGAAAGCTGAGTGGCACTAGGACCCCAGAGGTTGCAATGCCTGGAGCAGGGAGCCCTGCCGGCCCCGTGGGACAGGAGCCGCAGGACCGGCCACGTGACCCCTTGAAACACTCTGGTGACCCAGTTTTGGGTCTGACCCACAGGTTGATAAACCCTGATTTAGGAATTATTTTGGGACGTTCCAGGACATGTGTCACACGGGAGGTCAGACAAGATGATCACAAGGGTCCCTTCTGGCCTTGGACTATAAGAATCTGTGTTCAAATAGCACAACCTCCATCAGTGTTGCCCGCCTCTATACTGTGCAAGCAAATCCATTTTAATGTGTATTGGGCCTTGTGTATTGCAAGCAGGAGGGCCAAGATGTGTGCCCCCGAGAACTCAGTCTGCGATATGAAACAACTGGGTATCTGTTCCTAATGCTCTGAGACTTGCAGAAAAACTGGAGCTAAAGAAAAGGATTTCCAAGATGGAAGCATTTCAGCTTAAGAGCCTATGGCTTTGTGTTGCATGTCACAGAGCAAGACAGCATTAGACTGCTCAATCTAGCTAACTGCAGCCCTGGAAGCACTATAGCAAAACACGTCATTAGAGTGGAATTAAAGGTTCATAACCTTATTAGTTCCACCACTTGCATGCCTTTGTGATATACCTTGGGGCACTGAATTCAGTGAAGGAAAAAAAAAAGCAACGGTATATAAACTCATGCTCTGAGCAGGAAGGGGGTGTTGGTAGGACAATCACTTCATTCTCTTTGCCCTTCTGGTGTCAGCTCTGTTTTTAACTCATGTTTTCCTCCAGGGGAGTTATTTTTGTGTGAATTTCCACAAAGTTGTTGCTTGCTGATTTTGCTTTCTGTCGCAAAGCCCGGTGGGAAGGAGGTAGTCATAAAAACACAAGGAAACAATTAATAGCCACGCATGGGGAGTGTCCCTGACCAACTGTGGTTTGTTACCGAGGAAAGTCTCCACTCTGACCTTTAGTTTACGTTGTAGAGTCTTACATTAATTTGGGAAAAAGCAAACGAGCCTTGAACTATGTGCTCTCTATCAACCAACAAATCTGATTTTAAAAACATCTTAGGAACGGGGAGGAGGTTTTTAGAAGTGATGTGTATTCTTTCCGGTTAGCAATGGGCCTTTGCACCAGTTCCCACTCCCACCCCCACATCTAAACATCTAAACATCCTTGAACTTTGGGAAAGTTTGGAGTTGAGTCCAGAGCAACCAAACAAAAGAAAAACCACTCTGTGGCTTGAGTGACGAGGTGTGGTGGGGTGTATAGATCTGATCCCTTGGTAGGGTGGTTCAACCCATTCATGGACACAGAGAAATACACTGATGAAGATAGCTGGAGCTGTCAGCCCTGCATAGAAGAGGTGACAGTTGTGGCTTGTTGGGCTGCTAGGAGGTGAAGGAAGCCATAAAAAGCAGCAGCGTGTGCCTTCTGGGAAACAGAGGGATTCTTGAGAAAGGAGGCAGGGGCTCTCTGGTCTCCTCTTAACCCTGGAGACTCCTGAACCTGGCCATGACTGGAAAGAAGAGAGGAACTAGAAAACCCTCTGCTTTACACTGAGGACAACTAAACTAGCTCCTAGTAAGGACTGTTGCTCATTTTGAATCTTGGGAGGAAGGAAGCTTTGATTGTGCTGGCCCCCTGAGTACGGCCTGCATTAATGTCGATGAAACACCCCCGGTGATCCACAAGAGCCCGGAGAACCATGGAGAAATACCCCTTTCGGTTAATGTACTCTCCTGCTGGGTGGTCTGGTGCCAGAATAGGAATATGCATCCCATCTATCGCCCCTCCACAGTTAGGGAAACCCATTTGTTCAAAGTCAGCCACAATGTCATGTACATTACCCAGAGTCACGATTCTTCAGAGCAGGATGTGATTAATGGCCCTGCAAACTTGCATCAACATGATTCCAATGGTTGATTTTCCCACTCCAAACTGGTTAGTGACCAATCGGTAGTTATCTGGAGTTGCCAGCTTCCAGACTGCAATAGCCATCTGCTTCTCCACCGGCAGGGCAGCTCTCAATCTTGTGTCCGTGCGCTGCAGGGTGGGCGAGTTCTGCATGCAATCCCATGAAAGTGCATTTTCTCATCTGAAAGTTCTGCAGCCACTGCTCGTCATCCCAGACTTGCATGACGATGTGATCCCACCGCTCAGGGCTTGTCTCCCAAGCCTAAAAGTGGCATTTCACGGTGGAGAGCATGTCTGTGAATGAGACAAGCAATTGCGTGTCATATGCGTTTCGTGACTCGATACCATCGTCGGACTCCTCACTGTCACTTTGGATCTTAAGGAGTAACTCAACTGCCAAATGTGACATGCTGGCAAGATTTGTTAGCATGTTCCACAGCAGTTCGGGCTCCATTCCTGCAGACCAAAAGGGAAGCCACACCGCGCCGCCGTACAGAAAGCATTGAAAGATGGTGCCAAAGCTGGCCTGAAACACAGGGATTGCTGGGATGTGAAGCGATGCATCACGGGGCATTGGGACAGGATTCGGAATGCCCTGTAACCCACGCCCCCTTCCCACAAGCCACAGTGCCAGAATGGGAAGAGATGCTCTGTGAGATAGCTCCCCATAATGCACCGCTCCCAATGCCGCTTCAAGTGCCGTGAATGTGGCCATGCCAGTGCGCCTGCAGCTGTCAGTGTGGACAGACTGGAGTACTTTCCCAAGAGCGCTCTCTGAAGAAGGGTTTAACCCAAAGCGCTCTACAGTTGCAGGTGTAGCCAAGCCCTAAGCAAAGATCCCACTATGATCTCCTCTGAAAACTCATAGCAGTTATTTTTGTCCTGCAATCAGCCAACAAGTGAAGCCATCAACACCCACAGTATTAGGGCCAGTACTGTTGACGGTGCTCTGCATCTCCCTTCTAATGAAGTGAGTGAGAGTTAAGGGAGCTCAGTAGCTCAGAGGAACACTCAGAGTTTTACAGGATTGAAACCTACACGAGGGATTCCCTATCTATCTTGAAAGAGGAGAGATTACATGGAAGATTAGAATGATGAAGCAGGGAGGGTGGGTTTTAACTACCCATTCAGCCTTTATTACCTTGTGATACCTGATGTGTGGCATTGGTCATAATAGTATATCAGGAAAATATACATTTACTGATATAGCATTTCAAATTGAGTAAAGACATGTCCCACTGAAAGTGAGTAACTTACTTTATCAAATCATTTACACTACAAAAATAATCCCTTTCCATGACGTCCCTGTTACAGTCCTCTCCCCGCAAGGCTCCCCAGTTCAGCTGGCCACCGCAGCTCCTGCATCTGCAAGGAGCAGCTGTCTGTCTCTCTCACATTGCATAGCCAGCCAGGGTCATTCCACTCTCCAAATTTCAATCAGAAACTCACTATGTAGCTTCAAAATAAAACCGATGAGTGACGAGAGCATTTAAAAAAACGCCTGTCCCAGACACACAACGGCTGCAGCGGCAAACACTGGCTTAGGAAGACACTTGCATCACAGTATATGGGCTGCTGGTACAGAGTAACCCGCAGAGCTGGCTGTGAATGTGTGTGAATCATTTTTATTAAGAAGTGTTCCTTCAGTGACCATGGTCTAAATATTCAATCCATACATTCTTGCAATACAAAAAAGCCCCTTAGCAGCTGTTCCTATTTCCTTAAACTACAAAGCTAGTTTCTCAAGGTCGTGTTGCTCATTTAAGACAAAAAAACAAACACACACACAAAAAAAACAAAAAGAACAAAACAAAACAAAAAAACCAGCAGCAGAAGGTCTTTTGGCAAGCTCAGAATTCATTTTCATCTATTTCAGGGGGTGAGCCTGTTGTATGCGTTCTGACATTGAAGTGTCTTTGAAGGACACTTACCTGTGCTACGTTTCCTGTTGCCATGGAACAGGAAGCTTGAAATAATTGAGGGCCACGGAGGCTGCAGCTGACAAGTTTAGGAGGGTCACTGGAAACCAAGTGTCTTGCATACGTGCAGAATAATTAAGGGCACTCTGGTGACTGACCCTTGTTCCTCTCGCAGTGGCTGTCAGGCATGTTGTTTAATGGAGTCCTGCAGCTGCTTTGAAGTTCCTTGTCAGAACCTGCACATGTGCAGTAAAGCATCAAACACATGGGCCATCGGAGCATCAAACCCCATGTGATGCTTCCTGGGGGTTTCCAATGGTTGTGAGGCATCTCGGTACCACCTGCCCTTAGCATGAAGCACAAAGTAACGTCTGTGCCCGTCCAGGGGTCAGCTTCCCAATTCCACCAGCTACAGCCAACACAAGCCACCCCATGCCTAGCCAGATCCCGCTTTTTCTTTACAGGTTATCAATTAGCACAGCCCAAGTCTCAAGTTCTCTGAGCATCTTCCTGGAGTGTCCAGTCCCTGGTCCACTGGCCACTCACAATATTCACAGATTCACTGCCTCCAAAACTGTAGTACCCTCCAGTTTACCCATTCTGTCTCAGATCACTGCTCCACTTGGATATGTTTGCAGTGAAATCAAGTATAGGTTGCTTGAAGAAAGCACAGAGATTTGAGTAGTCGCAAGTAGATGTATTGGGAAAAAGTAATGGAATATAAAATAAGATCAGAGCACACATTCTAAAGCCTGGACTTGATTAACAAGATGCTCTCATGTCTCACCAAGTATTGCTGACCCCAAATCCTTGCAGTGCTTTACAGTCAGGTTTGGCTGTGGCCCCCGTTATGAGACAGACACGCTGTCAGCTTGCCTCCTAGAATAGGAGCCTGGGTGTTTCTTTGTCCCCTCCCTGATTTATACCAGTCCCATCCTTTGTCTTTAGCCTTTGTCCCATCTTTTGTCCCTGCTGCTTGTTTCATCTGGTATATTTCCTTTCTTGTAAATTCTGCAAATTTTTGCATCTGGCTCAGTATGCAAACAGGCAAAGAGTATGAGGCATACAACACACAATGCACAATTGGCCAGACTGGGAAATAGGGATCTATTACCTGAAAGGAACATTTCTGAAATGTATCACCTCCTGGTGACCTGCCCTAACTCCAAACTTTAATATCATTTGCAATTTAAATCCATAACTCCTTAAATATCCATCTGCCCATTTTGCAATTATTATGATGACCAGTGTGCTACTGACTCTTGGCAGAGACATCATATGCCACCCTTATGAACTCTTATGCATATATCTGACCCAGGGGTTCCTGTAAAACCTTCTGCCCCACCTGTGACATCTGACAGACACCAATAGGTCCATGGGGACAAATATCTTACTCTGCTTCTTAAGCTGAAGAGCTAATCTGTTAAATTAATAGCTGTGAATGGCACATGGAAGTGGGATGCAGAAGAATTTTACTCGGTTTTGTCATTGTCCTGTAATGGTCAGCACCCCAGGTTCTCAAATATAGAGCTGTTATTGAGTATATAAAATTGACCATTTTTCATGTGACTAAGATGACCTGATCTACTAGGATTTTTTGAATGTGACAAGAAGACAGAGGATAACAGAGAACTGGCTGCTATCATTTATTGGGATTTACAGAAATCCTTTGACAAAATCCCTCACAAAAGACTATTCGAGAAGTTAAGTAGTCCTGGAGTGAGAGGTTTAAATGACTGTCATGGATTAGAAACTGGCTGACAGGCAGAAAGCAGAGTACAAATAAAGGGTGAGATTTCAACCTGGCAAGATTAAGTAGGATGCCTCAAATTCAGTTCATAATAACGAAAGGGTGGATGCCAGTAAGTGGCAACAATTTCGAGTTGCAAGTATTTTTAGCTTGTTCAAGCTGAGTGAAGACTGAAAATCTTTTGGGAGTCCCTAACTGAGTTAAATGAATCAGGAGCACAATGGCAGATACGTCAATGTTGGCAAATGCAAGACGCAATGTTATCGGAAAGAATAATTTGACTAGTCAAGCACACAGCTTTGCTCTAAAGTAACTAACTGCTCAGAAAAAAAACCCCAAACCCTGACATGTTCCATGCCCAGAGCTGGTCAAATAGAACAAAGTGAGGGGATAGAAAATTTGGGGTTATAATAGTGTAATTCTATTTTAGAGAGTGATGCTACATCCTCAGCCTGAAAAACTGCATTGAGTTCTGGTCCCCACCCAGAAATGCAGAGAGTCCAGTGACAGGCAACCAGAGGATTAGAAATGTTTCCATACAAGGGGAAAAGGTGAAGACTGTTATTAGTTTAGGGAGAAGAAGAATAAAAGGGGGACATGACAGAGGTATATAAAATCATTAGTGTACAGAGAAGGCAAGTTCAGGCACTCCTAGTCAACACAAGAGGGCAGCCAATGGACTGGAAGGACAACAGATTTAAGACTGACAAGTCATACTTCTTACATAATTAACCTGTGACACGCAGTTCTATGACCCCTTTCAGGACAAGAGCTTAGCGGGATTTTAAAAGACTGTTAGAAATTTATATGGATACCAGGAACATCCAGTTACATTAGATATGGGGAAAAAAAGAAAGTATATAAGCCCTCTTGCTATGACGCATCAAGCATCCACTCATGGAATTAGGAAGAAAGTTCCCCTAGGCACAGATGTCACAGGGTGACTGGCCCCTTTAAGAGGAGATGAGGACAGCTACACCTGTGCCATAATTAATTAGTTGCTTTCCAACCTGAGGGGGCAGGACTGAGGAGGGTCAGGTGACAAACTAATAGACCTGGGCCTTATAAAAGGACTGAACGTGAGCTTAGTTAGAGGCTGAAACTGCAGGCAAGCTGGCTCCGCTGAAAGACCCTGAGGGAAAAGGGCCTCCAGGGCTCTATACCAGAGCTGGAAAGGACATGAGGTATAGAGCATTGGAAGCAAGGCCCAGAGGGTGAGCTGAAGAGAAGCCCTGAAGGGCAAAGACATTTTTGATTGGTTGGGACTTTTTAGTTTGGTCCCCTGGAAGGGTTATGTTTGTTGTGCTAAGGCACATCTCCAGCACAGATCAGTGTCTGGGAAGCTGAGGAAACCAACCTCCATGAGGAAAAGTAAGGCAGGGAGTGGCAGCTTAACTGAAGGGGGAAGGGAGCAATAGGGCATGGAGGTGAACAGCTGGTAGCTCCTTGCTACATAACTGGGAGTCACTTAACTAACCAGTACTTCTGGAGTAGGCTCTCCACAACAAAGATTCAGCAACGGCCTACGTGCAAAAAGCTGGTAAAGCCAGGGAGAACAGGGGAGATAGAAAGGAACTGCCACTCATCTGGGAAGGACGAACACCTTGACTTTGTATGAGAGCAGCATTAAAGTTATCTGTGTCCCCCTTTCAGAGATCAGGGCATCAGCATGATTAGGGGAATAAGTCCTTGAGAACATAGCTAGCCAACCAGTGTGGGTTTAATGCCAGTCATGGAAGGCAGGTGTAGGGAAAGTTTGTCTTGCTCACCAACAGAGGTTGGTCCAATAAAGATATTACCTCACCTTGCCTGCCTGGTCTCTCAAATATCCTGGGACTGACAGGGCTACTCTGTATACTTGCACCTGAGTTGTCTTTTACTCAATGAGGGTGAAAGACATTCAACAGTGATTTGGCAGTGTTTTGCCACCATTGCACATAATTACTTTGCACAGGGGTAGGTGACGCCACAAGGCAAAGGACAAAGGAGAATCGGCCTTATGAGTTTCTAGAAAGGAGAGGTGACCATGGATTGAAACATAGACACGGTGAATGGAAAAGGAACCCTCTCTTCCCCTGCAGAGACACTAAGTTTCTGCTTTACAATCTCTTCTGCTAAATATAAGTTGAAAATCCTTTCACAATGAAAAGATTGAAAAGATTCCACCTCTGTCACCTCCCCACAAACAGATACCAGAGGGGTACACATCTTGAATACAAATGTACAAATGTGGTCTCCTCATCTCAAAAAGGATATACTGGCATTAGAAAAGGTTCAGAGAAGGGCAACTAAAATGATTAGGGGATTGGAAAGGGTCCCATATGAGGAGAGATTAAAGAGGCTAGGACTTTTTAGCTTGGAAAAGAGGAGACTAAGGGGGGATATGATAGAGGTATATAAAATTATGAGTGGCGTGGAGAAAGTGAATAAGGAAAAGTTATTTACTTGTTCCCATAATAGAAGAACTAGGGGCCACCCATTGAAATTAGTGGGCAGCAGGTTTAAAACAAATAAAAGGAAGTAGTTCTTCACACAGTGCACAGTCAACCTGTGGAACTCCTAGCCTGAGGAGGCTGTGAAGGCTAGGACTATAACAGGGTTTAAAAGAGAAGTGGATAAATTCATGGAGGTTAAGTCCATTAATGGCTATTAGCTAGGCTAGGTAAGAAATAGTGTCCCTAGCTTCTGTTTGTCAGAGGGAGGTGATGGATAGCAGGAGAGAGATCACTTGATTTTTACCGGTTAGGTTCACTCACTCCGGGGCATCTGGCATTGGCCATTGTCGGTAGACAGGATACTGGGCTAGATGGACCTTTGGTCTGACCCAGTACGGCCTTTCTTACGTTCTTATGTAACTGTGTTAATCTGTATCCACAAAAACAATGAGGAGTCTGGTGGCACCTTAAAGACTAAGATTTATTTGGGCCTAAGCTTTTGTGGGTAAACCCAGTTCTTCAGATATATGAAGTGAAAATTCAGGTACAGGCATAAATATATATTGGTATGCACGCACATATATATGTGCACCAATATATGTTTATGCCTATATCTGTAATTTTCACTCCATGCATCTGAAGTGAGTTTTTTACCCACAAAAGCTTAGGCCCAAATAAATCTGTTAGTCTTTAAGGCCCCTCCAGCAGGGAAATTCACCCTCCGGATTACAGAAGTGATGGTTGTGTGCTCACCTAGATGTCTTTGTTCATAAAGATGAGAGGTCCAGAAATTCTCCCCATGCATCTTAAAAACTTACCCTCCTTTCGCTGCTAGTGCCAAGAGCTATTCAAAGGAGAAACTGCTCTGAACAATGGATTACCGGCGTGACAACATGGGCAGCTGTGGATTCATTCAATTAATCAGAAGCCACTCCCTTGCAGCAAAGTGGGTAACTGCAATTAGTTTTTTAATTGACAATGCACAGCTCTCTATTATAGCCACGCCTCCCTGTCAGAGGAAAGGTCCCCCCATGAGGCATGTCATTGATGCATATCCTGGCTCGCTGTGCCTGCTTCCAGAAGGGAAAGATTCCAATCCTCTGCTGTACTTGCCAGGAACAAACATTCTCTCTCTAGCCGATAATTTCTGTGCCACAGCTGATGATTTGTGTGTGTGCCACATGGATTCATTTTCAATAAGACCAGAATGCCAGTGTATCATTTTTATTCCATGTTTTGCTGCCAGCTGCTCTGACTATTTGAGAAGTCAGTCCTTCCAAGATTAATTATTATTGTAGAGTAAAAATCTCTCCCCCACTGCATTCTTGGGTAGTTAACCTTCTCTTACTCTGTTTGGAGAAATCAGAAATCCCTTTTGACGACGTAGCTAACATCTTCAGCAATAGCTGAAGATCACAGAACAAAGGTTGCCTTTGTGGTTATAGGTATAGTTGAATCTACAACGGGAGTCATCTACAACAACCCAATAAAATGAGAGAACATGTTCTATGGCGTCCTTTTAACCTTATTTTGTTGGCAGTGTTGCCCGTTTGAAAAGTGTTAAATGGTAAGTGATGAACTCTCTACAGCAGTGCTAAAGAGACAGCTGGAGCTCTGGTTCTCCAGGAGCTGGCTGATCAACACTTCAAGGCAGCCTGCGGTGCTGCTTTGGTCAGTGGTGAAGCCTCTGTCAGCCTTCATTCTTGCTGCTTCTGTAGCTGTATCCGAGGTCAATACTATTTTGGGGTTTCCAGGGTATTCTTAACCCCCAGATCCACCACCTCTCTGCACTTGGCCCTGTCACACCATGCCTCTATTTTGTGTTGCTTTGGTGCTAATGATTCAACCAAAAAAACAACTTAGCTAAAAACCTCCTTAACTGTTGTTGCACTGACACCGCATTTAGCAGGGACAGAACCAAACTTCAAAGGGACCTGGAGAGATGAGAGCAGCGTGGGGAAGGGTATGTGCAAGAACCAGAGATTTCCTTCTAAGCATGTAACCGAGTGGTCTGGGAAGATGCGGGCAGTTGTCACCGCTAATTGTATGCAACTGTATTTACAATGTTACCACAGTTTTTTTAGTATTCCCAATACCATTAAATGTATGCTGGCTATTAAGCTTGACTAAGGTGGACAGGAATTGCTAGAGGGAGCCTGGTATATAGAGGATGTGTTACCCTAGGGAGTTGATTTAGCTATGGAGGTTTCAGGGACAGAGTGTGTCTAAATCCTGGTAAAATTGAGTGACTTCCTTCCAAGCCAGTTCTGAAAGTCTAGCGAAGATGCAGGAGAAAAGTTCCAGATAGGAGTTAGTTCTTATGGCCATCTCAGTTACACAGTCATCTTCCTATAGTCCCTGTCTGAGATGGCTATTGGATCTCAGTTATTCTATCTACTGGATGAAACATTTTATAGCTCCTGAAGTGACCTTCATTTAAGCTTGTGTCAGGATAGGCTAGAAGACCTAATTGTGCTAAAGAGGGAAAATAGATGTCTTTGGGTCAATACATGTTCTCTTTTGGGGATCTATTAATCCCAAATCGGAAGGGCCAGGTTGTAGATGTGGCATTAGGTGCTTAAGTAGTATAGGAGAACCCTCAGTTACACATTTCTGCCTAAAAAATTTTCTTCCATTAATCTATATAAAGAATCTGGGAATAAAGTCAGGGGTAATTTAGACTGTAAGCTCTGATAAGAACCCTCTTTGCTATCTGTTTGTATAGTGCCCAACACCATGAGGTCCAGACTTCTAGGTGCCACCACAATATGAAATACAGATAAAGCATTGTGGAACTGTAGGTGGATAGTGAACTGGATTTTTACATCTATGAAGTTGGGTTTGGTTCCTGAACCCAGTTTGCCAGAATGGGCTACTGCTTGAAAGGGTAAATTGCTAAGGAGCTGGTCAGAATAGGAGCCGGATTCCGGGAGGTCAGAATTCATGCACATTGTCGGAGCTGTGTGGGGAAACTAGCATGGGGCTTGTTCACAGATGCCTTTTTCCAGCCAGAGCTATCAAATACTTTACTTACTCTCAATAAGATTTTTTGGTGTGTAAGCGCACAATGCATTGCACATTAAATCACTCGAGTCCAGAAAGGCTGCATATATGAGCCTGTTATCTAAATAGGTTGGCACCTTACCATAGACTGGGCTAAAAAGTAGTGATCTCAATTTAAAAGTAGTATCATAGGTCTCAATCCTATTCCCACAAAATGTCCCAGGCACTTCAGAGGGACCAGGATCAGGCTCCTAATATTTTAATAAGCCATTTCCTTGACAAATCACAAGTTCATGGGCTATACAAAAGATCATTCAGGATAAAGAGTATCTCCTACTCAAATTAAATAGAAGCTACTCAGACCTGGATGGTAAGGAGCGTAATCAATCACTGCTGCGGTGCAGCATTTCTAACATGGCAGCTGCCTCTAAGCAACCTATTTGCTAAAATGAAAGAGGCAAGCTCAGCGTTGCATTAGTCGGTTTTTGTACTGATCACTTGAGTGCAGTTGTAATTAACATGCTAGCTGTCAGTTAAAAAAAAAAAAGAGAGACACAGACTTTAAGGCCAGAAGGGACAACCATGATCATCCCTGATGTCCCTGCACATTGCAGGCCATAGACCCTCGTCCTGTTGTTGCGTAAATCAGGTAAAACTGATCCTAGCCTATCTTAAGGCCAATTTGCTTATTTAGCAGTCACATAGTGCACTGTATACACACACAGAAAATTGTTGTTGTTTTTTTTTGTTAAACAAATGGATAGTTAGGCTCCAAGGATGGTTTTTTCAAAAATACCTTAGTGACTTAAGAGCATAAATCCCATTCACTTTAAAGAACAGCCCTGCTCCTGCAACAGGCTCAATACAGGAGAATCCTGGAGTCAGCAGAACAAGTTGTATGCCACCTGCTTCCCTATGCTTGTGAGGGGAGTGAGGCGGGGCTGGGCTGGGGGGCCAAGAGCTCAACCCAACCCTCAGTCACTCCTGGAGTCCTTGTTAAACTGCTGCAGCCCCCATAACTCAGACCAGCTAGTTCTGTAGTTGCTCGGGTGGCAATTTCCGTCCCAGGTAGGATTGCCAGGTGTCCAGTTTTCAACTTTGCAAAGGGATCTGGGCTGCTCCAGTCAGCACTGGAGCTGGAGTGGGTGGGTCCAGTGGGTGGTGCTCTGGGGCTAAGGCAGTCTAGTCCTTACCGGCCCTGGCACCGTCCTGTACCCTGAAAGTGGCCAGCAGGTATGGCTCCTACGGGGGAGGGAGCCAAGAGGCTCCATGCGCTCCCTGAGCACTAACTCCGCACTCCAGTTAGCCGGGAACCTTCCCGCACGTTTGCCCGAGCCCAGTGACAGGGACTGGGGTCAGGGGAGAGTAAGCCACCGAGGGAGGGGGAGTGTAGTGAGTGGGAGGCAGGGCCTGGGGGAAGGGGGCGGGCAGGGCCTTGGAGAATGGACCGGGCTCAGGTGTTCGGTTTTGTGGGAGTAGAAAGTTAGCAACTCTAGTCCCCCTTTGGACTGTGAAACAGGGAATGCCAAAAGGCGGTTTCATCATCTTTGCCTGTCCTCTCCTGAGATGCTCCAGAGCAGCCATCTGTTTCTAACCACCTCACGCTGGTCGCTGTTGTACCAGGATTATCTTCCCCAATCCTCCTCTTTCCAGTCATTTTTTTCAGCTCTCCCCCACCCTACTGATTGCACGTTATTCTTGTTAAAAAATAATACCCCTTTGATTTCTCCATAGAAGAGCACAAGCAATAGGCACTTTCCCGAGCCACATACCCATGTGCAACCTCTCTGGGTGACCCAGGAGAGTCCACTCTGCACAGGCAACTCTTGGCCTCTCTCTACCAATAGAGGTCAATGATTCTGTGCTGTGGACACCTGCCCATAAGGAGCTGGAGTGAGTCCTCCATCAGCTACCAGGCTGTACCCCCTTGATTTTCAGAGTCACGTCTTTTCTATGCGTCAGAAATTGCTTCACTCCTGTGTCCTCATGCTCTGACTCTGCTGGGGATTCTCTGTAATGAAGCTGTCAAGAGCCCGCGTGAAATATAAACCCTTCTGCAGCAAGAAGAGGAACATCATTGGAATGGTTACTAATGGCTGCAGTCAGCGCTATTCAGCGAGACAACAGAGACTGGAATCTGGCTTTCCAGTGTGGAAGCTGGCCAAGCTCTCGCCTTTTACAATAATGCTGTTGCAGAGCAACAGAAGCAAAGGAGCCGGGGAAGGTGATTTTATTGGCTTAGAGAGTTTTAGGCTTAATGCATAAAACAGAACCTCCAAGCATTTGATCACTAGGTGGGGCTAAGCCGTGATGACAGCCAGGCAGCAGCTACACGATAACCAAGCCTCATTTTGACTTTCACACAAGCTATGATCCTAAAGCTGAGCTGACTCCCAGCCTGTAGCCAACTCAGTTCCAGGGGCGTACCAGCCAGCCACATCGTACAAAGATTTGCACGCTCTCCTTCAGGCCGAATGGTTCTTACGGCTGTACAGCAAAAGCAGAGTAATGCCACTGGATCATGGAGCAAGGGATCATGAAAACGTGAGGGGGTGGGTCGTTTCAAAAAAGATGCTCTGACTGCAGTGCTAAACCATATGGTGAGGACTGTGTTTGCCTCACTTCTAATCACTACAGACCAAAGGAGAGTGTGCCTGACCCAGGAATGGGTGATCAAGGATATCTTTATAACTCATGCGTCCAGGATTAATAAAGGATCAACTCACGCATTTATGAATGGTTATTCAATGGTTAGAGAGAGCCAAATGGGTCAATAAGTTGTTCCTGACCATTTAACATTGGCTACTGATGGGCTTAACGTCATTCTAGAAAAAGGTCGCTGGGACCAAGAACACCCTCCTGTGGCAGGACACAGCACAAAGACACATCTGCCTCAGTTTCCCCTTAGTCCCATCATTAAAACACACACACTACAGTCATAGAATATCAGGGTTGGAAAGGACCTCAGGAGGTATCTAGTCCAACCCCCAACTGAAAGCAGGACCAATCTCAACTAAATCATCCCAGCAAGGGTTTTATCAAGCCTGACCTTACAACCTCGAAGGAAGGCGATTCCACCACCTCCTTACATACCCCATTGCAGTGCTTCACCACCCTCCTAGTGAAAATAAGTTTCCTAATATCCAACCTCCCCACCTCCAACTTGAGATTGTTGTGACAGATTTATGTTACCAAGTTGCCAGTGCCTTAATTGATTAGGCTGAGGCCACAGGATTGTTTGGGGTGGGGATACAGCAGTACTCCAAGTGATTAAATTTTAAAGTTTTATTATTTTATTAATAAAATTATGTGTTTTATTTTGGAAAAGGGCCCATTTTTCCTTCAGAATGGCTGCAAAGGTCAATGCTTTGCAAAGATAACATAGATATCCATTTCAGCATGTGTTAGCTACTGCAGTTTAAAATAAAAACAAAGTTTTTCAACTTTTAGAAAAAAGATCCTTCATGTTTTTGAAGTGTCACGACTGACCTAGAAATTCTAATTTCAGTTAGTCTGCTCTCCCCAGCAAGGACTGATGGCAGACTGACTTGGGAGATTGGGGTGGGTTAATCTGAGGTCTTTCCCTCTATATTTCTTGTTATTATTCTAAATGGGAAGTTTGAACAGGTTATAAACTCTAGGACTTCCAGCCCAGCTGCGAGCAGTGGTCCATCTTGTTCAGCTTTCAGTCTAACTCAATCAATATCATACATTTCAGTGGAGAGTCTAAGACACCCTTTGTAAACAATTAACCATCTCAGTAATTTATTTGGGACCACTCCAAGTAGGAAGCATCATATTGGGTAGCAAGCAGTTGTAAATTGTATATCACTCCCTTAAATGGCCTCGTTAGCCTGGAGTTACTTGCCTTTACAATGCTTTTCACCTGGATGGTGAATAAAGGCCCAGTTCTGATTTCCTTGCTCACCCCGAACTCCCCCTAAAACTGCTAGTCATTTGGGTCAATGTAAGATGCAATTTAATCATTAAGTTATTGTGCACTTTGTTTTTTGTGCAATGCAGACAGACATTTCTGCAATGACCCAGTTCCATATTATATGAATTTCAGTGGAACTACTTGCAGAAGCAAGCAAGCACTGTGCTTGGTACTAAGTATTTGGGGCCCTAGTTTTATTAAGGAGACAAGCAGTGTTTATAACAATACCACATGCATTCAGTTGTCTGAGATCCATTCCTTTCAGACACTGAAAATGTCCCTCATGCAGTCTGTTAAGTTTTCATTTATTCAGTTATCAAACTTATTGCCACATATTTCCTAAAACTGTGTTTGATTTTGACAGATTTGGGGGGTTTTGATGCTCAACTCTGCTTTTTGCCTTGCATAACCTTGTCGCTGAAAACATTCCAGTGTAGAGAGCTTTGCTGCTGTCTGAATTCTGCTGAGTATGGAGATAATTTTAGGCTAATAGGATAATTTTAGTTGCAACGTTAATATTTTTTCTTTGAGACTCTGGTAAAATGAATAGGAGGCAACTGCATTTTATCTACTATATTCTATCTGCAGTGATGGCCTTATTAAATGGTGGATTTCTTTCAGTTCTTGTGATCTGTAATTCTTTCTAGACAGTGGTTTTCTAAATATTCTCACTGCCTTTTTGTAGTTTCTGATTGTTTTGAGGATTCTTTATCGTACAAACTGGAAGAGATTTGTTTGTTTTGCTTTCTTTGCTCTCTAATTTGTCCTTGGCTTTGCTAAAGCAGCTGTGATGATAGCTCCCCCACCCTGTGTTTTTTTTTTTAAAAAAAGACCAAGTTTCTCTAGCTTTGTTAAGGGACACTGTGGAGGGATCCAATTAAATGTATTCCGCTTAACACTATTCCTTTAAATTCTCAAGCATCAATGCAATTTCAGCAAAAACAATGAGGAGTCCTTGTGGCACCTTAGAGACTAACCAGTTTATTTGGGCATAAGCTTTAGAACCCACTTCAGCAGATGCATGAAGTGGAAAATACAGGAGCAAGTATAAATACATGAAACTATGGGAGTTGCCTTACCATATGCCCATTGACCAGGGCTCTCTTCCCAAAGGATACAATATAAATCACGTATTGTGTAGCATGTGTGTAGATCTTTGCAAGCCATGGGGCCTGAAAAGTGCAATTGTTACTGGGAAGCAGAGAAGCTGTGAATCCCTTTCCTGATTTTCCAAGAGGCAGGGCTTTTGCACGTGTGTTTGCACGGAATGAAGCCAAAGGCAATTCTCAGATACTTTTTTCCACCCTCCAAACAGGCATGTAAATGTGTCTCACTAGCAGTGCAAGCTTTGGCGAAGCTGCAGTCCTGCTGTTCAATTTGGACAGCAGTGTTTTTCCATGCATAGGCTCCAATCCAAAAGCGCACCGAGTCTGTGGGAGTTTTTCCATTGACTTCAATGGGCTTTGGACCAGGCTTACAAAGGTAGTTGCATTTGTACTGCAAAGGAGCATCCCTGTTTACTTACCTGCTTCCCATGGGCCAGACACACAGAACTGAAACTACAGTCCTGCTTCCCTGATGCTTTATAGTTCAGAGTACTTATATTTAGCCGTAATGTTAACTTCCACTATTGAAAATCTTAATTCTGACACAAAAGACAGACTGCGATCCAATGTTAGCCGCCATGGTTGTTTTGATTTTAATCCTATTAGCCTCGTTCTGAACTGGCTCATGACTCTTCATGAGCTCATTTGGAGGCTATATAGTGATGGTATGCCTCAAAATAATGAAAGGTATCAAGATATGACACAGCAGGAAAAAAAAAAAGGTTGGGAACCAGTGAGTTATTGAGCTTGATGCAGGAATCACCAAGGAAAAATTGTCTGGTTTCTATTATGTTCAGATTAAATGAATCTAATAGTCTCTTCTAGCCACAAATAATAATGTATGACTTCACCATATGTCAGTAGACGTAGGGCTGCAGACTACTGCCTCTCCCCTGCAGTATTTAAACCCTCTGCTTCAGAAACTTCGTCCTAGCATTCAGACAGACAGACAAGTCTTAAAGGAAGCTAGAGTAGCAAAGAATTGTAGCCAAAAGGAAAGGAAGCGAGAGGCAGGAAGGACAATAATTAAACTAAACTGCTATTTCTTCTGCTATAAGACAGAGGCGTCACATAAGAACAGTCATGCTTTGTGCTTAACACACAATTATTCACACATGCCTCCGTTGACTTCACATCTTGGGTGAGTTTTATTCTGAAGATTAGTATCTTGGTAGCCACTCCATACTTTTATTATATTCCATAGGAGGGGGAAAAAAAAAATCAGGTTATTTAATCTCTCCATCCTTTATGTTGTGAAAACTCATCTATCCATGTACCCTGCAGCTTTGCTTTACTTCTTATGTATGAAAAAAACTCTGCTGCAGCCTGTTATACAGTAGTACAAAGCCATGGAGGGATTAATTGAAGGCATTTGACATTCACACTGTGCTTAAGAGGTCATCAGAGATATGTATATTTGACTCCAGTATCCAACTAACCCACATAGGTCTGACTGCATTGAGCACAGGACATGATTAACAATAAATCACATTTGGTATTTAAGTTGATGATGCAGAAGAAAGAATGTTACTAGATTAGGCAAAACCTGTCAAGTCAGAGATAAAATGTCCACTTCCCCAATTAATAACTGTGACTTTTTATTTTTTGCATCAACAGACCAAGCCATGTTTTCCTTCATAATTGCAGAGGTGGATTTCCCTGTATTATACGATTTTAAACAGCAGGACTCACTGTGTCGCTAGAGAGAGGAAGGGCAGTCTTGTATTTGAGGTAGTAGCATGGGATTCAGGAGATCCAGATTCAGGTGACAGATCTGCCATAGGACTTTCCTGTTGGACTTTGCTCTGGGTCTAAATTCACCATCTGTAAAATGGAGATAAGACAAAGTGTGGTGGATTGTCTACTTAGTGTTTCCGGAAGCTAGGCATGCTAGATGGCATTGAGATTTGCCTTCTTTTCTGGAGGCACAGATTTAAATCCTCCTTCCATCACACATGAAATGAATTTGGAAGGGTCAACCTAATCTTCATGGCCACATATTCACCTCAGAGAGTCACCATGGATCTTAGAGGTTATTGCTTACAAGGAGCCCAGAAGTGGGAGAGTTGGTCAGGGCTGAGGCATTGGAAAAGCTGTGGAGGAAAGTTGGTATAACACCTGCCTGCACCAGGATAAGTTCTAGCTAGCTCTATCAATCCCTCAGCCGTCAAGGTTTCGTTTTGGCCTTGTAGTGCCCCATAAGGATGGATGTGCTATTAGGAAGGAATGTAATTAATTCTATAAAAACGTTCTGACATCTCAAGAAAGAGGGCCAAAAAGTCCCATCTGTTTCTGCACCAGCTCTCGTTAGCTGCCAGTGCTCCACCAGGCATCCCCTTACTGACATGTGAATGTGCCCCTCTGCAAAGGGTGCTACCTCATTCAAATGCTGCAGTGGTTAACCACAAAAGGGTTCTCGGGGGTGCCAAACTAGGAAGCCAGAGGCCTGGAGTTCTGTCTGTGTGTGGCTAAAAGCCTAGGCAATGCCAGTAGGGTAGCTGCTTTATATTTAAGAGAACGTAAATGAGTACTGACTTTGTTTGTGGCAGATAAACAAGCCAACATCCTACACGCACCTGTGAGAGTCACACGCTGCAAAATCCAGTTTAGCAGCAAATTTTCCTCTTCACTCGAAACAAATTTGACACTCAGAGCAGTAATCCATTCCATGTCGGATTTACTCCTGTGCGATTATATCATACATACAATAGACAAACTGTTCATGTATAATCTGTATTCCTAGACAAGCTACATAAAGGCTGCATCTACCCTTCGAGCTGGGGATGTGATTCCCAGCATGAGTGGGCATAGTCACGCTAAAGCTAATACAGTAGCGTGGGCAGCTCGGAGCAGCAGCCAACCTGTGCACAAGCCGGCCCAGATCCCCTTGGTACCTACCCAGAGTGATTAGCCTGTGCCATTGCTTGCTGCTGGGGCTATTCTGTTTTTAGCACACCAGCTGGAGGAGAACCAGGCTGGGTGTTTGTGCGCACAGAGAATCACACCCCTAGCTCCACGAGGTAGCCAAAGGTAGCACTAAGGTTCAGAGTTGCCTCTGGGTTAAAAAAATGTTCCAGAGAGGTTATTGCAAAACCTGAGCACCACAAACCCAGGAAATTCAGAGTTCAGGGTAAACTTCAAAGAAATTCAAAACATGTTAAGGCTCAGAAAAGCATTCCCAGAAACCCCTCTGGATTTCCCTTACGTATGTGATCAGATGCCTTATATGGGGAGCTGGCATCCATGGAGCATGTGCCCATGAGAGCCAGTTAGGAGAAGGTCAATGCGTTGAGAGCATATCTAAACTCTTGCTCAAACTCCTTCTGTTTATCCGACCCTACTTACTCAGCTCCTGCTTTATGGCATCCCAAATGAAGATGGTACAGTCCAGGAAGCCATGTGTGCCAAATAGAATTGCATGCTGCAGCCTCTGGAAAAATCCAGCTGTGAGGATGTAAGGAGTCCCTGAGCTGTGGAATGTTATTTCAGGCCCATCCTCTCAGACTCAAAACAGCCAGGTGTCTGAAGCCTGAAAGCAGCTGTTGAGAATTTGGAATTCCACCCAGCAAGCTCACAAAACAACACCATAGCCAAGCATGTAACCAAGTCTGCTTTGCTGAGTGAGTGGGAGGAGGTTGCTGGAATTCCCTGGGCATGATCCAACCTCATGGGTGGCACATAATGGAGGCTAGGGGAAAGCCTCCCCAAACCTTGCGCTGCTGGGGCAGAGCAGTGGTGGATTTGGGGTCCCCTAGAATGACCAGACAGCAAGTGTGAAAAACTGGGATGTGGGTGCCTATATAAGAAAGGCCCCAAAACTGGGACTGTCCCTACAAAATCGGGACATCTGGTCACCCTAGGGTGCCCTGAAAAAAGATCTCCCCTCCCCGCCCCCCACCTCCACCCAACCACAGCCCCTCCCCACTGCAGCAGTGGTGCAGATCTTTTCCAGCGTCAGGACAGGGGAGAAAGGAGCAAGCAGTGGCAGGGCCTCGGGAGAAGAAGCAAAGTGGAGGCAGAACCGGAACACGGCTGTGCTTGAAGAAAGAAATCCGGGCCGGTTTCTGTGCTCCACCTCACAATACGGCCTTAAAAGCAACAGCTGGCACAGCATGCTAATCCTGACTGATGTGGGCTGAGAACAGAACAGCACCATTCACAGCGAGATCTTTTGGGATGAGAAATCAGTCATTAGGTTATTGTTTTCCCCGGCACTATATTATCCCCTTGGATGCTCACTCTTTTAAATGACCCTCATGCACTTTAATACTAGTCATGAAAAAATAACTGACCACTCGTGCCTAAGAGATTTTAAATGATCAGAAGCAATACAGGTAGCTCTGGAACTGTGATCCTTTTGTTTTCACCTACTGCATCCTTTCAAGGCCTAAGCATGCTTAGTGCTCTAGAGGAAGTGCTGCGGGAGGTATAGAGAGATGCCACACTGCTGTACACTGGAGGTGCAGCCTTTGGTTTCTTGGGATGCTTCCTGCTGAGGTAGGAACAAAGCAGCCGAAGAAGGGGCCGTCACAGGCTGCAGCTACGCAGAGTAGTAGACACTTTGTCACCTCACTTCCATGCATTGTTCCTGTTCATAATAGAGAGTTTATCTTGTCGGGAAGATACTACATCTCTTCCTCTGTGGGGATTTCAGGGGCCATTTTGTTCTGAGAACTCAGTTCAGCCTGTCAGAGAAAGCACATTGTGAGTGATCCCTAATGGAAACAATTTTTGTTCTCGTTTTGCCATTCCCTTAGTCTAACAGAGCCATTCTGACTGAAGGCATCTATTTGATCTGTGGGGCCACTGGTAGCAACAGGACTCGTATTATCAGGAGGAGGGAAAGGGTTGACACAAGCAGCACCCTCCTATCTAGGCAGCCTGCAGTACTGCTGCCATTGCTGTCTTTGCAGAGGAACAGGTGACAGATGCTTCTAAGGACAGGTCTACACTACCCACCGGATCGGTGGGTAGCAATCGATCTATCGGGGGTTGATTTATCACGTCTGACTAGACGCGATAAATTGATCCCCGAGCACTCTCCCATCAACTCCGGTACCCCACAGCCACGAGAGGCGCAGACAGAATTGATGGAGGAGTGGCAGCAGTCAACTTACCGCCATAAGTCAATGTAAATACGTCGACTTCAGATACACAACTTCAGCTTTGAGAATAGTGTATTTTACGTTGATCCCACCCAGTGTAGACTAGGGCTTAGCGTTGCTGTCATTTGGACTGGTTGGGACATAGGACTCTGGCACTCAGGCAATAATTTGCCACTTCTCCTCCCCTGCTGTTGTGATGCTGAGCGGAGACAATCAAGCTCCAAGACCTTTTTAATTTGCTTTACATGTTCAGTGTTTGCAATCCGAGCTGTTGAGTGGACAGTGAAGTCGCTTGAGCCATATGTGTTCCCTGAGTAAATGAGCACAGCTTTTGAATCCCATGGCCAGCTGAAAGCCTCCAGTTGTGACTTTGAAATTCAGTTGGTGCAGGTATTCTGCAGGAGTCACATAAAAGTCACTCCTGTGGCAAACATTCCTGTCAGCAAACTCACGCACTAGTGACAGGAAGTGCTGCTCTTCCTGGCTTGGGAAGTGATACTCCCTCCCACCTCTCCCTATTCCTTGGCTGGTACAGTCCGAGCTCCCCTTCCTGCCTGTTCTAACCACCAACTAGAACATCTGAAAAAGCAAACACCGCAGGAAAGACGACGCAGTCAAGGCAAGTTGGTTTAAACATCCAAATGAAGAGTCATGGGTAAGCATTCACTTCCCTCTCTTCAGTGCCCTCTATATGTACAGCTGGTTGTGATGTGAGTGAGCACCAGCCCTATGCTCATGTTCCCTTCCACAATGCACGGACACAAAAGCCAGCTACAGAGACCAAAAATGAGGCTCTATAGACCCTAATTTGCGTTTAATAGCAGCCTCACAAAACCAACATTCCTTCCCAGATTTTCTCTAACGGACTTTTCCTTTTTAAGGAGACTGACTCCTCCCACAACCTCACCTACCAATCACAGCCCTTGCTCTGGTATACCTCCCTTACAAATGGCCTCTTCTTATTAGGTGGAAGGTGATGTCAGTCCTCCCCTGGTGGACAAGTAAGGTCACTAACAGCCCTGTCCACATTCCCAAATTGAAATTTCAGAAGAAGTTAGAGCCAAGGCAACAAAGTAGCAGTCACTGGCCATCCCCTAAAGTCACCAGCTCTGGACCAGCAAAGGGACTCCTTCTGGGCCCTGCCCAGCCCCAGTTTAGGATAAGATGAACCCATATTGCACCTTTCCCTAAGATACAAGAGACTGGGTGAAGTTAGTGCCTGATCAGAGCCTAGTTGGTTGGGAGCTAAAGCAGCAACAGCAAGGAGGTGAAAAGGAGCTGAAACTTTTCCCCAAGGGACTGCTCAGTGCAACACCTTCCTCTTTAATGCTTTACCCACATGACTGCAGGCTGGTGAACTTGCTGCTTTATTCAACTGCATCATCACAAACTGAGTGATGGGGCTAGGTTGACCAGATGTCCCAATTTTATAGGGACAGCATGAAGCCGGGTCTGCTTTTTTGCAGTGTGAACAGACCCTGAATGCTTGCAGAGTTGAGTCAGACTGATTTGTGTGTGGATGTGCTGTGGAGATACTCCCCCACTGACAAGTGAACTGCCCACACCACACCCCTTTAAAAACTAAAATCCCCCTTAACCATCAAAAGACATAAGAAATATGCTCACTCCTGCTCTATGGGTCAGTTCCATGCAATGCTCAAGCCAGCTCTGGGTACCGGTTGGGATTAATATTTGCACCTTTTCTACATATGTTTGCATGTGAGCCTTGGGTTGGGTCAACCTATGCTGACAGCAGACAAAGCCCCGTTCTAGGGCAGAAGCACTTTACATGGGAAGGAGGATGGGCTTGTGTTTAAGATTCTAGAGTAGGACTCAGGAGATTTCCAGTTTTGGCTCTGCCACAGATTCCCCATGGGACCTTGGGAAAATCACTTATTGTGTCTGTACCTCAGGTGCGCAGCTGTAAAAATGAAGACCATAAATATACGTCCATGTCTCGCAAGGTGCTATGAGGGTAAAATCCTTCTGGAAGGTGCTTAGATGCTACAGTGGTGAATGGCTGCAGAAATACTTAGGCAGCTCGATCTAAGTGCAGAGGGAAATTGCCTCGGACTCCTCCCTCATTCAGCCCTTCCCCACTGCAGCTGGTTCCATCTGTAAGAACACTTCTGTGCCTGAGTGCAGTGCCAACGGCCAGGAAAGAGAGACCCTGGAGAGAACCATCTACAGTTCCCTGGGAAAAGAATGCAAGGAGCAAGATGGGGCCAATAAGAGGCTGATCGGAGGTTTACTAAAACCCCTCTCTGGGGCTGAGAAAGCGAGAGGGAATTAACCGAAGCAACACAGACTGTAATTTAATGCTGTGTTGAAAGGGCAAGGGAAGTGAAAAAATTATGTGATTGTGCAGTCAAAAAAATCCATAAGAGGATCCCGAAAGCTTTTTAACAAATAAAACATTGGAAAAAGGAGAGAGAAATTAGAACCAATAAGGAAAGAGGGGAGAGCAACAATGCTGACTTAAATGACTCAGCTACCAGCTGCTTTTTACACTGTATCTGTAAGAAGGAAGAAAGAAGAGAGGTTTGCACTATTTGGCATCAATGAAGACCTTGTAAAAATGGCTGTTGATAAAAAGCTGGCGAGGAAATACTTCTGTGCATACATAAGGTCAGCAAATCTACATAATGTGTGGGGAATTAGTTAGTGAATATACTGGGCCACAGACATGTTCATTTACTGTTTTTTTTTTCCCCGTTCTGGGTTTTGCACAAGACACTGTCTCCACTTGTGTCTGTTGTATAACTGCATTAGGTGCCTTCTTACCTACAAACGAAAGTTAGGAGTAATGGGATGAAATGACAAAAAGGCGCACAGAGATTCATAAATTCCAAGGCCAGAAGGGGTCATTGTGATCATCTTCAGTATAACACAGGCCAGAGAACTTCCAAAATAATTTCTAGAGCAGATTTTCTAAAAAAAATAAATAAAAATAAAATAAATCAATCCAGTTTTGATTTTGAAATTGTCAGTGATGGAGAAAACATACACAAACGCACACCCCCACCCTGTGGTAAGGGATTCCAATTTAGGCTGAATACCAAGAAAACCTTCCACATAGTGTGATCAAAGTGCAATTGTCTCTCAAGGAAAGTGGTAGAAGTGCCATCTCTTGGGACATATACACTTCCTAAAGCTTGAATTGTAATGTACAGAGCAATCCTGCATTGGCTTACTCACTGTGTGCATGAATAGCATGCAATCTGTATCACGTGGCCTAAGAGTGAGAAGGATTTTCACTACAGACTTGTCTTCTTTCCTTCTAAGAGAGTGGCACCTTGTTTCTAACCTTTTCTGGCTCTGGTTCATCAGTGCAGAATCATTACATCATGTGATAAAACAGTCAACCCTGTCTTCCCACTCCACTCATTAATTCATACCTGTCTTGACGAGCCAGACTGTCCTGCCATTGCAAAGTTCAGCTGTGTTGCAGATTTAAAAGCAAATGGATTAAACTCCGTATTCCCTTCATACTCTGGAATAGAACGACTGCCATCCCTGATGGAGCTGTCCTGTCAGAGTGGAAACCACCAAGAAGTCTAGTGTGTATAAAACACAGCTATTTATAGCCCTCGTACTGCACAGCAGCAGTGAGAAGTGATCAAAGACATTTTGATGATACGAATAAGAGTTCGTTTCAAATTTATCCTTGGGATATACACGTGAAATCTTTTGATACTGGGGCAGCAGTACCAACTAGGGCTGCACTCCTTTTCCATCATACAAAGGTGTGGGAGTTTGGTCACCACTGAGGTGGGAGACCTTTGAGGCAAATTTAGGGTGCTGCAGGGAGTGGCTTTCATGTCATCAGTATGTGGCAGATTCTTCCCTTTGAAGCTGGACTAAATCAAGGGCCCTGCCATGTGCTGGAAGCACTGCTCTTGCCGGTGCTGCCTTTAATAAATGATTTTGATTTTGCTTATTCAAGATCCCTAGGCTTTTGTTACAAGAACTGGACTCTCAATCCTGCTGTGCTGTCCAAATTCTGGCTTGGGGAATTACATTCTGCCTACCTATTCTTACCGTCAGTTGGACAATATTCTTCTTCACCCTAGGGCAGCTTTGCAGTGGCTGATAAAGAGCTGACGTGATCCAACCCAAAGCTATAAATCAGCTGTGATTGATGGAAATTATTCTTGTCCTGCTACAGTGATTTGTGATCATTAGAAATGGCAGATGCCATATAGATGCCCTGATTATGTTATTACTCCCTCTCTAATAAGTTAGTAATACAAGACCCCATCATTAGAAGTGATCAAAACTAGGCCAGTCAGTCTTCTGGGGGCATTGCTGAAGTGGAAAATCTTATGGAAATAGAATTCAAAGAAACCAGACTAGCTGGTCTGGGAAGTTTCTTTCCTCCCCAGCCATCTTCTTTCCACTTAGAGTGCGAATTTAGCAAGCTTCTTTCTGAATGATAAAATAGTCAAAACAGTCTGCATGAAGAATCTGAGCCAGTGTCCTTATTTTGCCTTTTGTCTCTGCTGAAGCTGATACGCTGTCATTTTTCAGTCCCTTTGGATAAACATGAAGGCACTTTATATAGCAGGAAGATCTTATTTTATATATAGATTCCTGTATGGTATATGCATCATGCAGATTAGCCTGAAATGGAATCCCAGCAGTGTGACCAAAACATCTTGATTCACTTCCTGTTATTGCTACACCAGATTCAAGATAGAAAAGGTGATGTTTGTACATAATCTCAACAAGCAGCATTTCATCTGACTGTTTTATCTATATTTTTCATTCACTTTTACCTCTTGTATTTGTTCTCTCATCAATAGCTCTAATGTGGCAAATATTTAAGTACATACTCAACTTTATCCATGAGGAGAGTCACTATCTTTAAGTGACAGATGATTTTCTCTGATCTAGTAATAGATTCCCCAATCCGCTCTCTCCCAGTAGAAAAACACTGCCTCCAAAGGCGCTACTAACCACAGTTGCCAACTTTCCCAAAGTAAATAAGCACCCTGACTTTCACAATAAGACAAAAATCAAGCTAATCCCATTTCAAAACAAGGCCAAAACAAGACAGTCCCTAAGAACCCCAGCACTCTATTGACTAGATACCCCCAGCATGCAGTCTGGGACTCTGGTGGGCCCACTGTGCACCCCAATTCTCTCCCCGCTTGCCCCCCACCTCCCCTTGCCAGGAGCTGATCAAACAAAAAAAAGCAGCAACAAGCTACAAGCCAAAAACTAGCCAATTAAGCCAAAAAACAAGCCCATTTTCTGCAGTTTGTGTCAAGGGTTTGGCATGTCTACTACTAACATTAGTGAAGTTACAGGTTTATAGAATCTGAATTTATATGATTAGCATTTTCTTTTCACTCCCCTTCTCTTCCCTACCACATCCCTTCACATAAGCCCATTTTTCCTGGCTCCTCAAATAAATATCCTCCATCTTTCTTCAGATACCATATTTTCCTCTATAACTGTTAGTCACTTGATTGGTCCTCCAGTGCAGTTTCTCTGATGGTTGCCTGTCCCGTATCATAATGTGCTGATTGAAAGTCAGCACAAATTTAAAAATACTTATTTCCATTAAAAGGCCTCCATTGCCTTGCAGGCTGGTGACAGGCCATTAGGCTGGCTTCGTATTAAGAGAAACATATTATTTGTATTCCCATAGCACCTAGGAGTCCCAGTCAGGGATCAAGCCCCCCATGATGCTAGATGCTTTATAAATGCAGAACAAAGAGACTGCCCTGTCCCACTCTAAGTATAAAATGAGAGACAACAGCGGAGTTCAGACAGGCTGGGGAGACTCAATATTGGTCTTGCAGTTCCATTCATCTCAGGAGGAAAAAAATCAAAGTTTAAATCAGAGAAAAGACAACCAGTGTTAGTTTTGTTTATCATAGCTTCATTGGCACTCAGCTGTGAAAGCCCGGGCCGAATTTTCCTCTGGGGTAAACCTCAGTGTCAGTGGGCCTGCGCCCAACTCACACCACCTGAGTATTTTGCTCAGACTTTGCAGTTTATCCAAATGTAGAAGAACACACTGTAACTTCACTACCTATTGCCTAAGTTCAAGTGAAAAAAATTGTTGGTAGACGGTGCCTCTAAGGGTAACAAGCCCCTTGGAAACAAGGGAACCTGCATCTATTTTTGGCAACTGAAGAAAATTCAATGTCAAGTCATGGTTTTAAGAGAACTGGGCAGGGACTAGAGGTGAAATCAGACAATCCCCTTTATGGGCTCAGAGGCCAATCCTACTCCCTTTGAGGGCACTGAGGCAGAACCTCAGCTGGTGTAAATGGTCATCACTTCACTGAAGTAAATGGAGGTATGGCACAGCTCCCACTGACTTCAGTAGAAGCATGTTCAAGACCTTGATTGTAATGCACTGATGAATCCAGCACCTGCGAACGCTAGAAGATATAAACAATGCATCCACTTGTTAAGTCGGGGTGAAAGTCACCTCTCAGTGGAGATACAGTACATGGTAAGGTGGTACATAGTCCTTCATACTGGTCTCCTGCAGAGGGTTGAATTTCATCTGCTGAGCTTTAAAATATCAGACGTGAGTTGAAATCTGTGGAATAAACTTTTCATGATGGTTTTCAAGAAGGACAAAGATCCTGGTTTGTCTTCCTGCAGGTGGTCTGCGCAAGTTCAAAAATTGTTTCTTAACAGGAAATTGCCTTTTGCTGAAGAAACCCCATCTTTGCTAAATGGAGGGTAGGAGTTGTATCAGAAGGGAAGAACTGCCGATTCACAGTCGAAACTGACGTAGATCACTCAGCACTGTATAAAAATCTTGAGAAATATTTTATGCAGAATTGCACTTAGTGAGAAAAATAGGAGTTTAATGTTGTCAGGGTTCCCTCCCCACTCTGAAGTACAAATGTGAGGCCCCCTAAGCTTATTTTTACTAGCTTAGGTTAAAAACTTTCCCAAGGCACAAATTCCTTTTATTGTCCTTGGATGGTATTGCAGCCACCACCAAGTGATTTAAACAAACATTCAGGGAGGGGCCACTTGGAGCCCTATCTCTGCAAAATATCCCCTTCACCCCCTTTCCTGGGGAGGCTTGAGAATAATATATTAACCAATTGGTTACAAAGCGAGCACAGATCTAACCCCTGGGTCTTTAGGGCACTGCAAATCAATTACATTTTTTAAAAAAGTAAAAGAATCACACCTATAAAAGCAGGATGGATGGTAACTTTACAGAGCAAATAGAAGATTTAAACACAGAGGATTCCCCTCTAGGCTTATTTTCAAAAAGTTACAAAAAACAGGAATAAGACTCCCTCTTAGCATAGGGAAAATTCACAAGCTAAAACAAAACAATCTAATGCCTTTCCTTGATTTATTTACTATTTTGTAATCTTAGATGTTTATTTCAGGTAGGTTTTGGGGAGATAGAGGGACCAGGGCAGGAAAAACTCTGTCCCAGAGAGAGCAACAACAAAAAGCACAAACAAAACTTCCCCCTGCCCCAGACTTGAAAGTATTTTCTTTCCCCATTTGTCCTTCTGGTCAGGCACCAACTAGGTTATTTGAGCTTCTTAACCCCTTTCAAGTAAAGGAGGGATTTTAGGCTACCCTTAGCTTTATGGTTATGACAGATGTCTTGGTTATTGCCTAAACTGGAGTACTGTGTGCATTATAAACTGTCCCAGAGGGATAATACAGAATTTTATTTTTCTTATGAATTTCCCTTAGTAGAATAGTCCTTATAAAAACTGCTAAAGAGCTTGTTTACTATCTTCGAAACAACCTCATTTTGTCTCCCTTTCTGGGCCAATTACATTCCAGTTTTATTTAAATGACAGAAAGGTCAATAATTTAAAGGGACACTGACATGCTAAAAATCATTTTTTAAATCCCTGGCTTGTGTTATAAATAATAGGTTATATTATTAAAACCAAAAGAATTTGATTTATTTTTCATTATTTTGTTGGGTTTGTTGACTTCTTGTGTTTTCTCAGCTTGAACCTTGAAATAAACAAGGCAATTGTTGTCTGTAGTCAATTTCAGGCTTTCCTGCAGGAGCGTCTTGCTGCAATGTTTAATTTGAAAACATACTGGGAAAATGTATTTAATTTGTTATTTTTTGAGGAAAGCTTTTTGAAGAAAGAGAAGGTTTCTCTTCTATTGGTCTTAGGAGAAATAATGGGGCATGAAAGTACCAGTATCCCTAACAGTACCCATTAACTCTTATCAAGAGAATTTCCATCCAGTCATCTTCTCCTTAAGTTACGTACACAGGCTTAATTCATTTCTTAACATCATTTTTTTTTTAATTGAGATATTGGGGCCCAATCCCATAAGCCTTATGGTAGAGACAATCAGCTGATACCCAGGGAATTCTATAGGCTTAAAAACTCCAGGTTCATGTCCCTAGTATGCTCAGGTCTCTATTATATTTAATTCTTAAGCACAACTCACACAATTCACATCCTGATCCAACTCCCTCTGAAGTCAACAGAAAGACTCCGATTGATTTCAGCATGAGCTGGATCAAGCCATTAATCCCTTAAATGAGGGCTCATTAAAAAAGTAAAGAGAACATTAGAAATGAAGCCCAAAAAAGCAAGTGTGTTTCCCTCCTACACCCATCTCATGGTTCTGACAGCTGCTGGGGCTGGGATCTTGGATTCTTTTCTTGGCTATTCAGAGATCTGTCAATCAGGAAGGGATGGGTAGCACTGTGCTCTGATCACAGGGGCTGTTTGCTGACCCATGCTACTCAAAGGTTTTTCCTTATAAGCCCATTACTCATCTCATGCTGATTTTCTTTCAAACATTCGCTTTTCTGACACCTTGGACTCTTAGAGTGCTTGCATGAGCTTACTGGGTACATTTTCCTTACAACAAAAAGAGTGGTAGCCTGAGGACTGCCTTTTAAAAGGACCCTCATGTACCCAATTCCTTCCAGCTAATTTTTTCAATAGAAATTTGATTTCCTGTTCTGTACATAATTTTTGCCTACAGTTCTAAACAGAAACCTCTTCCTGGGGAACAGTATCTCAAAAGCAAGATTAACCATTCAAATCTGCAAGCCTATTCAGCTGAGATTTTAAAGCCTATTGGAAATAGGATTATTCTCATCCATTCAGACAATAGGTTGATTTGGAAATCTTGGGACTTGATCCTGCAACCCTTACACACACACACACACACACACACACACACACACACACACGCACACACCCAGTCTCATCGTCTTCAGTGTGACTACCCACATGTCAGGACAGCTACTGTCTTGATGGGTGGTTCTCAACCTGCAGCCCACAGGATGCTTGAGGCCTAATCAGCACACATGTGGCCCACGTGACATCCTCAGGGCCATACAGGCAGTGTATAATATATATATATGGATGGATGTGGCCCACATAACACACAGAGACCTGCATATATGGCCCACGGTAGTAAATAGGTTGAGAACCACTGGTCTAGATGTAACCAGTGCAATCTCCCCTTTAAGAGAATGTCTGGCTTCTTCACTTTCCCCCCCCCCCACCACTTAGAAATGCTGCTCTTTCCCACTCTGGTTTCCTTGTTGTGTGGCCTGGGTGTGCAAGTGAATGAGAGGAATGAAATTGGAATGGAGGTGCAGCCTTCTTCCAGTTTATTTCTTCATTTTGTTAATCACTGTAGCGTTTGGCCTTTTTTTGATCCCACCCAAAGACTTCGGGAATGGACAAGCAGACAAATGCATGGCCGGGGTGGGGTGTTATTAATGACTGACAGAGCCAGATTAGCCTAGCTCTGCTGCAAGCTAGTGGCAGCAGTGAGCAAATGGGACACTAAGGTCCAGAAAGCAGGATTTTTTAAAATAAGAGTGAAAGATGACTGTGGTTTGAATAATTTATGTTTACTGAATAGAAACAAAGATGGGTGATGGAATACATGTAAGGTTAAAGAAACAGTTGATCGCCTACTGTGGGAATGCAGGGAGTGTTCCCAGGAAAGATGGGTTCTTTGTGAAGAATTTATGAGTGTCTGTTGAGGGGTTAGTGAAAGCTGTGGGAAAGTGGAGTGACACTACAGAGCAGTGGGTTTGTTTGTTTTTTGAAGGATATAGAGCGGTGTAGGTGTGTATGAATGTCTGAGGAATAGAACAGGTAATAGACCCAGAAGGGAGCCTGCTTCACTATAAAGCATAAGAAGAAGAAAACAAGAAACCTCCAGGAAAGTGGGGTTGGACAGAGAAGGCTTCGTTCGGAACTAGCTACCCAGGCTAGTAATACTTCAGCTAGGATTCATATTTTATATATAAAAAATAAAATAAAAATGAGAGAAAGAAAAACATGCATGTCTAGCTCTTTTTTGTTTCTTTGCCCCATAATGAGGGCTGAAAATCCCATTTCACCTGAACTGATCTGCAGGAACAGCCCCACAGAGCCACCTGGACCTGACATAACACATCATGGGGGAGACCTGTTTCTAGAGGAGATGGTGGCCCTATACTGCATGGAAGAATGGCATAGTGCTACAGAAAAAGGGGAGGGGGATTCTGGGAAGACAGACAGTCATCGTCCAATGAAGCGAGCTGCCAGCCAAGCTCAGGGACCTAAGAGTGGTGTGCTACAGAAAGAGAATAACCAATCAACAAACCCTAGCTTTCAATTATGGTGCTCTCTCATTCGTGCACAAAATAAAAACCCACCCGTCCTCATCACTCTCCCTTTTTAAAGAAAGAGTTTTTGCTACACTAAATTGTTACATTGGTCCAATTCTATCACATCAAACTAATGATGCCAAATGGTCCCTCTCTCAGGATTACACATGAAGGGAAAACGCCTGCCCTTTCTTGGGTGGAGGAAAGGAACGGATGGGGCTTCCTCCCTTCCCCCATGCAGCAGTAGGACAGGATTCAAAAGCCAGTACTCAGTAGAATGCAAGGAAGTTATGTTCAGCCCAGTCCTGAGGTGATGGGATAGGGTTGGTCAGCTTGGGGCATGGTCAAACTTCTAACCCCTTTCATGTGCTTCTCCCCCAGCCTGTGTTTCATATGAAACACAGGCTGGGGGGAGAAGGGTAGTGTGCCTCTCTGAAGTGCACTTGACCTCTTTGATGCATCAGGAAGCTTTGGGTATAGCTTCCTTCTCCTGCCCCTCATCATGCTAGCTAGCCCCCTCGACGCCCACTCTTTCCTACCCAACATGGGTAAGAGCATGACAGGATTTTACCCTGAACATCTCTCCAATAACATCCAATTCAATGTGTTGTTCCTGGCAACTCCGAATCATAAGTGCAGGTCATTAAAAAGAGAGAAGGAGGAGAAGAAGAAAGCAGCTTATTTAAGAAGCACTGGGTTAAATCTATGGTGATCACTTGAATGATACTTGAAAATTACTGATCCCCTTGTAAGGTCTGATAATTAAGCCTGCTGTTAACACACTGCCCTTCCTTATTGCCAGTTAAATTCCCTTAAACATTTTACATCCTGCTCCTTGTTCTGCCCCGGGGTGTTGTCATAAAACGCAATAATCATCTTCCTTTCTCATTTCCCATTAAAACACCACGTTACTTTTCATTAAGGCTCCGGGCCCTGGTTAGCTGATGAGTTGTGCCTCCTTTGCTTTGAGGCTATTGGAGCCTGTTTCTGCAGCTGGCTGAGCTATCTTGCAGGAGTGGGTTTATGGAAATATGTTTAGCTAATTGGGCAGGTGACTCCCATAGGGGTTGATTCAAACCCATCGAAGTCAATTGGAGTCTTTCATTGGGCTTTGAAGCATGCCCACAGAGCTCTGAAGTTATGGTGAGTTTATAATGAGCCTCTTAAAACCTTTCCACGTAACTCAGTAGTAGCAAAAACACCTTCTAGTCCGGTCTATACTCTGTGCGTGCATGCAAATATGTCAGTGTGGCTTCAGGAGGACAACTCACCAGTTTAGCTCTGCTCTAGTGGTGTAAGTCACTGATGTACCTACGCTTGTGCAAATAAGCCTCTAGACAAACTCTATGTGTAAAACTGCTTTTCAGGGTACAAGGGTTGTTTGATAAATAATGATCTACAGGAGACTCTCAATTATCCAGGACTGGGTTAACCAGGATGTCAAAACAACAACAAACCCCCCCCCCACACACACACACCTCAGGGCCGGCTCTGTTGCCGCCCCAAGCACACGCACACACACACTACCACCAGTGAACCAACACCCCCTCTCCCTGGCACAGGGTGGCTGGTGAACCAACACCCTCCCCATTTTTCCCTACGGATAGTGATTATCCAGGATTTTATTAACCAGGATTAATTTTTCCAAATCATCCTGGATAATTCAGAGTCTACTGTATATTGGAGACAAGTAAACTGTCTGTATTGCCAAAGCATACAAACACCTTTGTCTTCTGCAACTCTCTCTTTGCACCAGTCTGCTGCCTGCCCTTAATGGAAGGCCAGCACTCCTTTTTCATTGCTCCTCCACTCCCCTGCATTTCTGTGCCAGGAAATCAACATGGCTAGTGTTGTTTATTCATAGATATCAGCAAATGAAACCCAGAACTGACCTTTTGCATTTTTATTGGAAAAAAAGAGTAGAAGGCAGTCTACCAGCAAAGGGCTGGTGATACACATTTGAGTAACAATGTGTCCATGTAATCTGGATGACAACTAAGCCAGTGTTCAGACTGAAGGGGCCAGGGTAGGAGGATACCCCCATCCACATTCAGCCCCTCTTCACAAACAGTCATACCCCCTGCTGGAAGACAGTCAGCCCTACCTTAAAAAAGACAATTCTGAAGAGCAACCTTTATGCCTTTGAACCTACCACACTATCAAAGAGCAGGTAATTTTTTAAAAAAATTTCTGAAGGGAGGACACTCCCTCATCTCCTACAAAATCTCTCTCATTCCCCAGTTCTTTAAAAAGCAACAATCACAACTCAAGGCCATACAAGGCTTTCTCAGCACTGTTATACTCACACAAAGAAGTTAGATAAAAACCCACATTTACTCCTGCTGAATGGTTACAAAGTAACACTACTGTATTTCCTAGAATCCTGAACAAAAACCCCAAAACAGAGAGAGACACAAAGCAGGCTGCTCCCTCAAACAGAGCCATAGCTCACCTCTTCTTACCTTAAGGTGGGCTAGCTGCAGACTGACTCCAAACAGACACTTTGCTACAGAGCCCTCTAGCTTAAGAGCAGCCTGCTTGCCCCAAACCTCTTAAATCAATACCTTGGTATTTCAACACAAGCCTCACTACGTCACTCTTGCCTGTAATTGCCTTAATTAATACAAAAATTAAAAGCAAAATCACACATTTAACCTGAAGGGAGGTCAGCAATTTTGCTGCAGCTGGTGGTGTTTGCCAGGGAGAGGACATATCAGCTGACCCTTGTCCTGTTCCTGTTCCTTATTTATCCTGGGTGGAGCAACTCCATCAGAAGCACTTTCCTCTCTCTCCCACCATTATCTAGTACAATCTCCTCCAGTCTACAAGATCTGTAACATTTTTTTTAACTTTATGAACTGTTTCCTGAACCCCTATTCTGGAAAAGAGGGAACATGGTCTAGTGGTGAGGGGATTGGCCTGGGATGTGAGAAAACTGGGTTTAGGGCCCTGCCCTGCCATGGATGTGATATGAGGGCCCTTGGGCAAGTCACCTGAATTCCCTATCTATAAAACAGGGGTGATAATAATGCCCTCAACCAACATTTTTTCACTAAAACTTTAAGGTCATTCTGGCCGACATTTTCAAACACGGGTGCCTAACTATTAGACACTTAAGTAAATAGCCTCTTGTTCAAGGTGCCAAATTCAGGCCCTCAAGTTTTAAACATTTGCTCTGTCCTTGAAGGTGTTTTTGATGTAACAATTCCCACTATGTTATTGGCTTGGTGAAATTTAATTATAGCACACACCACCAGTGTGGGGTGTCTGCCTTGTTCTTGACAGTCTGCCCTGAGGTCAGCACTTACAGCCAAGAGCAATCCCAGAGAGTGTGAGAGTATTCCCCATAGGTTCTTAGTATACAAAGGAGTGTGCATATAAAGGTCCAATGACTTTGCTGGGTGAGATGTAGATAATGTGTACAGGTATCTCCTCCTGGGTGAAGGATAGTTTGAGAGTTAAGACACTAAACCAGGACTTAAGAGAGCTATGCTCAGTTTCTAACTGTGCCATAGACTTTCTATGTGACCTTGGTCAAGTCACTTAAGCCTCGAACATGGAAAATTCATTTTATGCTTTGTAACTTCACCTCCCAAGAGTAGTGCCTCTGAAGCCAAGCAAACTTAAGCATGTGTGTAAATGTTGCATGATCAGTACCTCATTTCCCTATCTGTGAAATGGGAATATTTCCTTGCCTTATGCAGGTGTTTTTAGGAGACATCCATTAATGTTTAAGGCAATAGGGGCCATGTAAGCAGGTCCCTGGGCTTGCTGCTGCTGTCTGTTGATCTAGGTAAGATCATGGAGTAGCATTCCTAGGTCAGACTGTCCCCTGCACCTATAAACTTTATGGTAAGGATAGGAATGAAGAATAAAGAGCAGGTCATTCTCCACCCAAGTCCTATATCCTTTGCATCATGTGCCGTATAAAAGACATGCTTCTTCATCAGGGATAGCTCTGCTGATGCCGGTTGACCCTCTAGTGCCTCCATCTGTTTGACGTTGAAATTGTGCACTGTATCCTTACTTACTGCTTATGCCGTCTCCATTAACCCTATCACCTACCTTTAGAGAGACGGGCCTGGAGGAAGTAAAAGGAGTTAATGTTCTTCAAGTTCAGACATAAAATGCCAGGAGGAAAAATGACCGCCTCTGGAGACAAAGATTTATAGTCACTCCTTAAAGATCCGTTTTTGTTCCAAGACCTTTTCCTCAAAGCACGTTCGGTTGCTTGCTATTAAAGTAGCCTGGTCACAAATGCACCCGTCCAGGTAACAGGCAGTAATTCACTTTGGGGGATAGTTCCATGCTACTGAATGAAACTGCCTTTCACATTTTATAATGTCAACAGAATCTGTCAATTGAATTATTGCCTTGTAACAGACTCAAGTATCTATTAGTCTGTATTTTCCAGAGCAGTTAATACTCATGCAATTGAACCTGAGAGAATTGCTATGCAACCTGCTGGAAGACAAAAAAAAATGGGGCAAGAAAAGACTAACCTGCACCAAAACACTGAATTGGAAATTGCTATCTTTGGCTACTGCTTCCTGGCTTGTGGTTTTGACCTTAAATCTTTAAGTCTACGGGATCAGGGCTGGCCAAAACTACAGCCCCAAAGAGCTTTGCTGTTTGCCCTGCAAATAGTTGCATGGTTCGAGAGAGTTTTACATGCTAGGACCTGTAGCCTTTATGGGCTATGCCTCTCGAAGATAATGGGCCTGGTCCTTGTGAGACGGGCAGTGTACTCAGCTCCTTTTGGTGTCCATATAAAACTGTGGGTATCCAGCATCCCACAGGATTATGGCTTACAGCTACGGCTGCTGCCGTCTGCTCCATTTTGTGCAAATCACTTGCAGGGGGACTCAGGGATTGTTGCCAACGCCTCTCCCTTCGGTCGGGCCAAGTCTGGATGCCTGCGTTTAAGGCTGATGATTTCTAAACACCTGGCCTTTATCCCTAGGGCTGGCATGGTAGCCCAGCTGTGGCACCCACTTTGCTTGACAAAACAGAGCAGCAGCTGCACAGATTAATTTTACAACAGCTCAGGTGTTCGTCGCAGACAGGCAACTTTTCCTGTCTTTAGTGCTAGACATTATTACATTGTTCTTTCATTTGCTCTCTGCAGCTATGGCTTCCCTTTGCAGTAAATCTCTCCTGTCTTGCCCTCCTCTATTAAACGGAGGATGACAACCTTTCCGGGAAGCCCGTGCTGTGAATAAAATTCACTGAAGCTTTAAAAAAAAAATAAAGAAACAAACAAACAAAAAAAAAGGTCAGTGCTAGCACAATGTCTAATGGGAAGGTGCCTGCAAAGATGTTTTAATTACACCCCAGAGCATTCGGAAAACCTGCCCAGCATGCAAGCTTCCTTGGAAAATAAATAAATAAATCGATAGCTCCTCAAGCTCTGAGGGGAGCATCGCTTGCTATTACCTGAGAATATGTCTTTGTCAAGCAAGAACAGATGTGTCTTAATGTGACTGTTCTAAAAATAAGACTGTTCTTATTTTCTCGGTGCCTCAAAGCAGCAAAATCTAGCCCCCAAATAGCATGGACTGTGCTGTCTAACGGAAAATATATTTTTCATCATTTGCAAGCCAGATCCTCATTTTAAGCTTGGCAGAGCTGAAGAAGTGGCTCTATGACACCTCTCCATTCACCCAATCTTCGACCTGCTGGAAAATGTCTCCTCTCTGTAACCTCCTAACAACCTCCCTACCAGCCACAAAAGCTAAGGAGAAGAGATGGACAGGCCGCATTGACTAAATGTCAGAAGATTCAGGTCTCATGGAGAATGACTTTTATACCACTGAAAATGTGAACATGGCACTGATATGCTGGAGTTCTGAACATGTTATGCTAAATTTGTGCATACACTGTCCCTTCCTTTTCCTGTCTAATATACTTGTTCTGGTACAGACTGTACTTGTGAGTAAATTACAGTAGCAGGCAGCATCTCGCATCTGTGTCAACTCTTGTCTCTCCCAACAAGGAAATAACTCGTTCGGCTCAGAAGCTATAACAGTAAAATAGTTTCAAACACAAAGAAAAAATATGTCATTATGCAAAAAGGGCAGGGAAGCAAACACCCTGCCAAACAGCAATAGACAATCCTCCTAGCGGGAGACAGAAAGGAAGCCTGATAACATTTAATTTTTTTTGCTCACTGGACATGTGCTTCGCCTCTTGTTGTCAGAGTGCCGGGGTGGAAAGCAATCACTCATTGTTACCACAACGTACTCAGTACAAGTCAAATTGCACGTTACATGGCCCTCGGCATTTGGTTTATCAAATTAGGCATATGACTAACAAGGGCTCCGATTAGTGCTGATTGTGGTGGTCTTTTTGTACTATGGATTTCTGTCCAGTAGATGTTGGACTGAGCCCAAATTCATTCACATAGACCATCAAATGGACACCAGATAATGGTATCTTTCAATCAGTGTTGACCTGGGCAGTATTAAAACCAGAAACCTAGAAATGAAAGGTTCTGTATCCCAGTACCAATCTCTGTGACCCATTCAGTCCCAGTACAAACTTCTCAATAGGCTCCAACCCTCCCCAAAGTCTACTATACAGGTAAGAGGGTAGTTTAGTCTAAGTGTCCTCTCTGTTGAAATGGCCAACAGGAATGCAAATTGTGGTTTTGTATTGCAGACACATCGTCTACTAGAAACTGGTCTCTGACTTTTCTCTTTGGCCACCAAACACTCTTCGAATATTAACAACTATTTGGCTCATGAATCTCAGAGCTGCCTTTGAACTGGTGTCCTAAACCCAATATGCTCTAGAGTCATTATCAGTTCACCAGTCTCATGAGCTGTCCAGTTTTCCGCCTATGCTTGGCTTTTATAGTCATTCCAGACCACCACTTTGAAATAATTTTGGACAAGCACTTTAATCCAGTTTAAAACATGTACACGGACATTAATAAATAATTACACTTTTCACTTACATCATGTAAATCACCTTTAGGATTTACCAAGGATTTACCAAGGATATCAGAGCACTTCCACACATGTTAATTAACCTTCACAACCTCCTTCTGAACTATGTAAATTATAATTTATGCAATGATTTCCACTTGTTTTTAACCAAATAGTATAATATGCCTTCTAAGAATGTATTAGACTTCAGTCCTGCAGGTATTCCACACATGTTACTCCCACTGATATCAGTGAGAATTTTGCATGTGAAAAGAGTGCAAGATAAGCTCCATATGAAAAACAATCAAATCCTGTTATTTAGTGTGGATTTTTTCCCCCTCATCCAGTCTTTTGAACACAAAACTCCCAATGGTTTTAATGGGACAAACACACATAAGAACTGTAGGACAGGGTTCTTAAAAAAAGGAAAAGAAAAGCCCAACTAACCAAATATTTGTACATGCTAACTTAATTTATTGAAAGTGTTAGCAAGACATGTATCCCCTGTGTAATCATAACATAAGGTGGTGAAATCATTTTCTGTAAATTACAGAAGAGGGTCTTATCCCACCATTTCCCCATCTAAATTACATAAAAGTCACAAAAGGGTCTTTTACCTTCCATCAGAAAATAAGACAGAAAATTACAGTGATTATCTAGTTAAATAAGCTGTTTAAATTTGTTTCGAGCAACGAAAATATTGTTAGCTTCCCAAGTCTCAGTTAAATAATCATTTACAACGATTCATTTAAAATGTGCACTCTTCTGGTAAAGATCCAAAATAGCTATAAAACATGTGTGGGTATATACTTATGATTGTTACTGCTTAATGTTATTTTATGTTTAAATAGATAAAATATTAAATCGGGGGGAAAAGGCACTGATTATCCACAGCAATGCCTAATTTCACATTGATAAGATACCCATACTTCCTGTAGGTAAATGAATATTCACAATAATCTAATTTCAAATACTTTGTAGAAACAAATGCTTCTTAAGGACTCCTCAAGTAAAGGATGTTGCCATGTATTTCAACAAAGTGCCAACAGCATGTTTTAATTTCCCTTGTGTTTAGATACATGAGCATTATCAGCAATCCTTTCAGACAAGTGTCTATGAAAACATTAAATAAACTTGGGGCCTTATCCTGGAAACTCTTACCCATGCAAGTTCTTACTTGCTCTAATGTTCCCAATACTGGTTTAAAAATTGGTCAGTTTGCTTGCTTATTTTTGAACTCAGTGGGACTATGGGGAAAGGAAGGACCACTCACATGAGCAAAGATTTACAGGATGAATCCTTTCTTTTATGAGTTTGTTAAATTCAGGCTAAGGAGAAAAGGATATTTATTCTTCCACATAATGTGCTGTTAATTTCAGGATAAAAGCAAGAGTGACAACCTTCTTCCTAAAGGGATTTTTGCCTTGTGTTTTCTATAGCTCAAAGACTCACCCATTTTAGTTGTGTAGTGGACAGAGTAGGAAGATGAACAAGGTATCTAATTTTGACACAATATAACTAACTTGCCAAAAATCTGTTTTTTTTCTTTATTTTAAAATCTATGATCAGGGCAAAAACACACAGGTGTCATCTATGAACACTCACATATTCTCACAAAAAACTCATATGCCTGCAAATATTATCGTGCAATGCAAAAATGGACATTTTCTCCCTCATCTAGAGGACTCTTAAAATGGCTTGCAAAGAAAAAGAGGTGGTAGATTCTGTCCTACCCCGCCCCCCATTAACCTTATAAATAGAAAGCTTGGTTGTTTGTTTTTTTATAAAGGAAAAAGCTCCACATTTTCTTGTTTTACAAATGTCATGTCTTCCTTGTTTTTCTGCAGGAGTCCCTGGCTCAGATATAGGGACAGAGTCCTGTGGCACCGTATAGACTAACAGATGTATTAAAGCATACGCTTTTGTGGGTGAATACCCACTTCGTCGGATGCTTCGTGGTATTTACCCACGAAAGCTTATGCTCTAATACATCTGTTAGTCTATAAGGTGCCATGGGACTCTTTGTCGCTTTTGCAAATCCAGAATAACATGGCTACTCCTCTGATATTGGCTCAGATATGTGAGCTGAATGCTCTCTCAGCTTTTAAGGGGTGGAGATCCTGAATCCTTAACAGAAAGAAGTTTCTGTGGTAAGGTGCAAGATAAGATTATTAGGATGAGATTATCCCTTATAATCACATAAAAGCTATCTTTTGTAGTTAATAAACTTGTTTTTGCTTTATCTAAAACCAGTGTGTGGGAGTCATAGCTTGGAGCAGGAAGCTGTTGCATAACCCTCTCCATATTGAGGAAGGGGGTGAATTTCCTGAGTTTACACTGTACAGTTCCCTGTGCAGCACAAGATGGGGTGATTTGGGGTTTACATTCCAGAGGGGGTGCATGTCTTTGGAATTGGGAAGTACTCTCACTGGAGCCTTCCCATGCAGGGGCTGGTCAGAACATCTGCATGTTAGTACAGTTGGGAGTGTCCCTACCTGTGTATGTGCCAGTGAAAGTGCAGGCTGGAGCCTGGAGAGGGCTTGGCAGCTTGTCACAGGAGTACGATGTAAAAGGGATGGGTGATGGGTCAAGGGGGCTCAGTGGTACCCCAGGGGGAACCTGTCACACCCCCACCTGCTCCAATGGACAGCTCGGCTTTCTTGTCAATTTCACAGGTCCAGCATAGAGTTTTGAGATTGACAAGAATGAGAGCCAACAGCCCATGGAACACAGTTTCTACACAGACACTGCATCACCCTAACTACATGAGCATAAGCCTTATGTCTCTCATGGATGTGGAGTTATTATGCTGCTATAATAGGGCACCTACATTGGCAGAAGCAAGGCTGTAGTGTGTACACTGACATAATTAGGTCAACGTAAGCTGCCTTACATCAACCTAATACAGTGTAGAACAAGTTTATGATGACTTGTTCTGCATGTCCACTGAAGGCAAAGCAAGAAGCAAAGAGCTTAATCTGCAGCAAAAGAGATTTAGATTAGACTTTAGGAAAACCTTTCTAACTATAGGAACAGTTAAACATCAGAATAGGCTTCCAAGGGAGGTTGTGGAATCCCTGTGATTGGAAGTTTTTAAGAACAGGCAGAACAAATATCTCTTGGGGAAGGTGCAGATGTACATGGTCCTGCCTTGATCACTTCCATCCTTTTATTGCTACAATTCTATGTTTTAATTCAGGCCCAGTTTTCAGACTTTAGCACCTAATGTCTCTCTAATCTTTCTGATCAATTAGGTGCCTTAATTCTCTCACTTGTGTGTTCATATTGACAATTCCCTCGCTATCCATTTTAGACTCTAAAGTATCAATTTGAATGACCAGTGAGGGAGATCAACAATTCACATAGGTACTCAAGTTTTAAAATTGTTCTATGTCAGCTCCATCATATATTGTGGAAATATTCAACTTCTGTTATCCTTGTAGTTTCTTACAGATAAAATTTTATGCACTGATTTCAAGGTGAGCAGTTGGGCCTAGGGAAGATTGACAGGCAGGATTTCAAGAAGCTCTCAGTGATGGCCTAACTCTGCTGCCATTAAAGTCAATGGGTACTTTTGTGGGTTTTTTCCTCAGAGAATCTCTCGTTTCCGGGGACAATCTTTTTCTCTATGCCGAGATGCCACTTTTTCCTATTACTGCTGCTTCTTACTGACTAATGCAAAAATGCTGACTTTGGTCCCTTACCCATTCACAGCAGAGGATGCTTCCATTTACCATCTCAGGTATAATTAAATGATAAACCCCGCAAAACTATCAGCTTTCCCATTAACCCATCAGGAGTTGCAGATTTAGAGGGGCACGGACGCCTGGTACTGGGGAGCGACATCCCCACAATATTCATATCTCAGAGCATCGCTGCTGAC